>JAQSEC010004503.1:0-48413 GCA_028564925.1 Lithobates sylvaticus | reverse complement strand
ACTGCACTACATTAACACACTACTCTGACACACTACACTATATTGATACACTATACTGACACACTATACTTACACTACACTATACTCACATACTATACTAACACTACACTAACACTGTACACTCAGAGTCACAATAAGTGAACACCAGAGGCGTCACTAGGGGGTGGCTATTGAGGTTATAGCCCTGAATCTGGGGCCCATAGCCCCGAGTCTCTAGGGCAGGGGTCAGCACATGGCACGCCACCGCTGAATGCGGGCACCCGGCCCGCGGGCATTATCACAGGGCTGGGTGGAGGTGGTGCAGTGGGGTGGGGTACAGGGGACGGTGGACACTACAGTGGGGGCTGCATTGCTGGGCACTGGTGAGACTGCATTGCTAGGCACTGGTGAGGCTGCATAGATGGGCACAACTGAGCTCTGATGCAAGTGGGGGGGGGGGGGGCTCTCTGGAGACCCTGATGTATGGGGAAATCCACACTCAGATATGTAACAATATTATATATATATACATACATACATACACACACACACATATATACACACATTCTATACATTTCATGCCCACCCAAGCATATGACTTTCTTTACTTCTCTGCTATGGGCTCTAGCCCCGGATCTTTTCTAGACCTAGCAACGCCCCTGGTGAACACACTGGGGGTTATTTTTTTTTTTTTTTATTCTTTATTTATTCAAATTTTTCATATACAACCATAAAAAAGAGATAGTCATCAATTTGATCTTTGCACAAAGAAGATATTACTCTTGAACATCCTATTAAACCACTACCCCCTTATTCCCCTACTCCCCCCTCCCCCCCACTCTTTCTAATATTCTGGTTCCAGTTCTTTATATATCTAGCTATTTTCTCCTATCTTATACTTCGGGAATTATTGGGTCATTATTTCTACATATTTCCATGATTTTTTGAACTCTATCCATCTAGACCACTTATCGTTTTGGTCCGTCTCTTTTCCTTCTTTATCCCCCTGGTCTAATCTCTCCAGTTTAAACCTGTTGTTCACTCCTATTATCCAATTCTTCATTTTAGGGCCCTCCATTTCCTGCCAATTCTTGGGTATTAGGCTTTTGGCAACGTTTATCATAGTGGAGACAATTGATTCTCTATATTGTTTACTCGGGATCTCCACTCCGTGGAACAGGCATACCCATGGATCTTCCATAATTACCGTGTTTGTGATTTCTTTTATTGCTATCAAAATATTTTTCCAGTAACTCTTGATGACGGGGCAGTCCCACCATATGTGTGCCATTGTGCCTTTTTCTTTACATCCCCGCCAACAGTTTGGAGATTCCCCAGGTTGAAATTTACTCAGTTTTACTGGAGTGGCATACCACCTTGCTAAGCATTTGAAATTCATCTCTGCCGTCTTGGAATCTTTGGCTGAATTATGTGTTAATTGAAAAATTTTATCTATGCTATGTTTGTTACTGGGTGTTCCTAATTCTAATTCCCATTTCCTTATGTATGGCGGTATCTCCTCCCCTGCATCGCTTAAGACTTTATATATTCGAGCTATATTATTGCGGGATTTCCCCCTCTCACAGAGAGACTCGAAGGGTCTAAGCTCCCTCATATCTCTTACCGGGGAGGGTAGCTTCTCTACAAAATGCTTAAGTTGGAGGTATCGCCATTCGTTTAACTCAAATAGCTCTGTGTTTCTTTTTAAATCAGTGTACGTGCTTATTTTGCCTCGTGTCAATATATCTTTTAACTGTGCTGTGTCTTTTTTTATCCAATTCCCTGCTATCGAGTTTTTCCCGGGAGGGAAAAACTCATTATTTTTTAAATAAATCAAAGGTGAGTTGTATGTCCATTTTTGTTGTCGGTGTACCTTATCCCATATTTTAAGTGCCGTGTGTGTTAAAGTGTATGTGTTTTCTCCCAGTTTCCTATTCTGGGGTGGATTCCATATTTCTTTATTTAACTGTGTGCTACTTGCAGTGATTTCTAGTTTGACCCATCTTTTTTCATTTTCTGGTATACCCCATTCTATCACCCGTGAGAGTATGACTGCGTTATAATATTTGTTAATGTTTGGGGCAGCTAGCCCCCCATATTTCTTCCCCTTTTCCAAGACGGCAGATGCTATTCTCGCTTTTTTGTTGAGCCAGATACAGTTCGTTAAGATCGATTTCAAGGTTTTAAAGTATGCTTGTGGAAGTGGGATTGGTAGCATCTGGAATTTATATAATATTTTTGGCATAATCACCATTTTTATTGCGTTAATACGCCCGAACCAGGATAGGGGTCTGACTGCAATTTTTTTTGTCTCCATTTTAACTTCATCCAACAGTGGAATATAGTTTAATTGATAGGCTTTCCACGGCGTGCTTGTAAGTCTTATACCCAAGTATTGTAAGCTATTTTGCCACGGAAACGGAAATGCCCTTTTCAGGTCCTCTACTTCCTGCTTTTTAATGTTAATCTTCATGATTTCTGATTTTGTCATGTTGATTTTAAAATTGGATATTTCCCCATATAATTTCAAGATTTTTAAGAGATTTGGCAGGGTGGTCCTAGGTTCTGAGATGAAGAATAGAACATCATCGGCGAAGGCGGCCAACTTATGTTCCTCGCCTCCCGTTTCTATACCTTTCACGTCTGGGTTGTTACGAATTGTCGCGAGTAGCGGCTCTAAGGTCAAAACGAACAGGAGAGGTGAAAGGGGGCAGCCCTGTCGTGTTCCGTTCCTCATCTCAAACGACCGGGAATTCGTACCGTTAACTCTGACACAGGCCGATGGATTTTTATAAAGTACCTGTATCCACTTTATCATCCTCGGACCCAGGCCCATTGTTTCCAAAGTTCTAATCATGAGACCCCAGTCTACTCTGTCAAACGCTTTTTCTGCGTCGATCGACAAGAGTAGACCTGGGGTCTCACTTTTTTTGATAGCCTGGATGAGGAGCGCTGCTCTAACCCCGTTATCCCTCCCCTCCCTCCCTGGGATGAATCCCACCTGGTCCGGGTGGACCAGGTCGTTCATCCATTCCTTCAACCTTGTTGCCAGAACTTTGGCGTAAAGCTTAACGTCTGTGTTTAGGAGGGCTATCGGCCTATAGTTTGGGCACAACGATTTATCTTTTCCCTCTTTCCAAATAACGGTAATGGATGCTGCCAGGGCTTCCTTTCCCATCTCGTAGTTGACTCCCAACCCATTCATGTACTGGCATAGTCTGGGGATCAGTGTGTCTCTAAATTTTTTATAATACATGATCGTGTACCCGTCCGGGCCTGGACTCTTCCCTGAGGCGGAGTCTTTAAGTGCTTGGGAGACTTCATCTTCTGATATGGGTCTGTCTAATAGAGTCTGGTCACTTCGTGAAATCTGGGGTAATTGCGCATTGTTCAGAAATTTTGTGACCTTATCTCCTGCTGTTAAATCCCTGCTACCCTTTTGATTTATGGAGTATAAGGCCTTATAATATTTCCTAAACTCTTCTGCTATTTCTTTGGTTTTGTAGAGTGTTTCCCCCTTTTTATTTTGAATTTTTTCAATGAAATTCCTTTCTTTTTTTTTCCTCAACATGTTTGCCAGGTGCTTGCCTATTTTATTTCCCCCCAGCAGTCTTTCTTTGGCCATTCTGTGGAATGTTTTGTTTATCTCCTGATCTTTAATATCTCCGAGTTCCTCTCTTTTGACAATTAGTTGATGGAATACTCTCTGTTTTTGCCCCTGTTTATGTTCTTGTTCTAATTTTATGATTTCCTCTGTCAGGGCTTTCCTTCTCTTTTCTCTTTCCATTTTTTCCCGGGACGCAACGGAAATAAAAATTCCTCTGATGTAGGCCTTATGGGCCTCCCACAGAGTGGCCCCTGTCACCTCCCCTGTGTCATTACTCTCGAAATACCGTTTTATTTCCTCATTTATTTTATCCACTACCTTATCATTTTGAAGCAGATCTTCATTTAAGCGCCATGTATATGGTTGTTTTGAGGGGTCTAAACATTCCATTTTCATTGTTACCGGGGAATGATCCGAGATTGTCGCAATTTCAATGTTTGTTGCGGCAATCTGGTCCATCATTTTGTGTTCTACCCAGATATAATCCAGACGCGAGTACGTCCCGTGTACAGGGGAGAAAAAAGTGTAGTCACGTGTTTTTGGATGTGTCGCCCTCCAGGCCTCTACTAGTTGGTATTGGTGCATTTTCTGTTTTATCATATTTAACATCGCTTTACTTGTCCCCTGTACCCGGGACGTACTGTCAACCGCTGGGTCTATGCAGAAGTTCAAATCCCCCGCTAAGATTAAATCTCCACTTTTAAAGTCCATGAGGCTTTTCAGGGTCTGTTTGAGAAATCTGATGGGGTTTTGGTTCGGACTATATATATTGGCAAGGGTGATTGTTTTTTCCCCTAGTCTGCCTTTCAGAAAAAGGAATCTCCCTTCCGGGTCTGTTATCCTGTCTGTTAGTGTAAATGAAATTGTTTTAGCAAACCCGATCGCGACTCCTTTCGCTCTTGTAATTGGAGAGTCCCCATAGTACCAGGTCGGAAAGTCTTTCGAGTAAAATTTTACATTTGTTTCTTGGGAGATGTGCGTCTCCTGCAAGAACGCTATTCCCACTTTATATTGCCTAAGCTCCTCTAAAATTTTGTATCTCTTTTTTGGAGCGTTCCCGCCTCTTACATTATATGTTAGGATATTTACTTGGTTCTTCATGGAGGTATGTTCTCGTCCCGAAGGAGTTTAAAGCTCGTAATAGAGATTATCGTTTTCCTACATGGAACCTGTCTTGATACCCTCCCTTCCCTCCTATCTTCCCTCCCCTTTCCCTCCCCTCCTCCCCTCCCACCCCCCTCCCTCACCCTTGGCCGCCCTCTGGTCTTGAGCTCTTCCTCCCCTCCCCCCTCCTCCCCTGGCCACATGCTGGCCTGAGCCTTCCCTGTGGGAGTTCCACCCTCTCCCATCTGGAATTCTCCTCCCTTGGGGTGGTGCTCCGACCATACCTACCGCCTCCCAACGCTGTCCCCTGTTATCTCAGGGGAACCGCGGAGGGTTTCCCGGGGCAGAGAGAGATCTTTGGGTTTTTGAATGTTATCTTTAGTCCCGCACACGTCCCAAGAAAACTAGAGAACAAGGTATGTTTTAAACAGCTAAGGTTATAGTCCAGGCTGTCCACGTCCTGCTAAACGCTTAACGCTTAACCGTATGTTTTATGCGTAGCCGTTTCCCCTGGTGGTGCTGGTGCTGGTGTTCAAGTTTTCTGTGCCTTACTCTCTCATGGGAGGCAAAAAGAAGTAAATAAGCAAAAAGAGGCAAAACAAAAAGACTAAGCACAGGCCAAGGAAGGGCGATTCGCCATCCTAAAAAGATTTCACTTACGCCTTTTTTTTTTTTTTTTTTTCTTCCCTTCTCTCCTTCCCCCTTTACGAAAGACAGTTAGTGAAGGCTGCTTGTTATACAGTTTGCCCCCTTCCTGTAATAAGGCGTCTACCAGTAGTTCATTTGTCCATCACATTTAGCATCTATAGTACCCCCTTTTGAAGGCGTGACAGTTCATCCTGGCCATTTATTGATTCAGCTTGCAGCAGCCCTATAAATCCTTCTTGTATATAATATATGGATTTGTACACAATCTGATATTTAAGCACTTTTCAGCAGTCAATTGATTTTATCATCACAGTTGTCACATATTATATGCTGTTTACAGTACCTCTCATCTTCTGTACTTCTCCTCTGGGTGCTGTTGCTGTCTCTGACCGTTGTTTGTCCCTCCTTGGATTCCTTGGATTCCTGCAGTTTTGTGGGTCCGTCCTCCTATTTCTCAGGCTACTGTATTCGCCTGGATCTATGCGGTGAGGAGAGCGGGCGGGCGGGAGGAGAGGAGAGGTGAGCAGGCAGGCGGGGAGGAAAGGGGGGCGGGTGGGCGGGGAGGACAGGGGGGCGGGTGGGCGGGGAGGACAGGGAGGAGGACGGGCGGGGGGGGGGGGAGACGTCAGTGTCCCCTCACGCTCCGTGCAGTTTCCTGGGCTTCCTTTGATCGCCGCCGACAGGTTCACGGGGCCATGGGGCTCCCGACGCCCCCGGGGGTTTCCGTCAGCTGGCCCTCAGTCTTCTCATCGGATTCCGGCCACGGCCGCTGTTTGTGCGGGTTGGGCGTGCTGAACGGGCCCGTCTGGCGTGCGTGCGGGGCTGGTAAGTCGGCTCGCCGGCGCGCTGTGAGCGGGATGCAGCCTCTCACTCTGCTCCTAGGCTCCAGCGTTACGGCGTGTCTCCGATCTCCCTCTCCCCCTCGTTGACGGCGGCATGGTCAGGCCCCTCCCCCAATCTAAGAGCGTCACGTCCTCATCCCCCTAATCCCACACTGGGGGTTATTTACGAAAGGCAAATCCACGTTGCACTGCAAGTGCACTTGGAAGTGCAGATGCTCTAAATCTAAGGGGTAGATCTGAAATGAGTGGAAGCTCTGCTGATTTTATCATCCAATCATGTGCAAGCTAAAATGCTGTTTTTTATTTTTCTCGCATCCAATCAGGGTCCTAGAATGCACTGTGCAGCGCACAGTGCATTGTGGAGCGCTCACTAGCTGAACATCCCGCCGAGCACCCCGCAAATTCAGGTTTTCGCCGAACGAGCGAACAGGTGATGTTCCGGTTGGACTTATGCCTGGCCCAAACTGTTTGCCCAACACTAATCAGCAATGACAATGTATCTTTAGCCCTTGTTCACATTGAATGTGGCTTTGAAATTGTGTAACTTCATCTGAAATTGCACGATTTGAAAGCTGCATGTCAGTGCGACTTCAGGTATGACTTGGAAGACATCTGTGCGGCTTCATGCACAGATATCTATCCAAGTCACACCCGAAATCACCAAAAGTACTTTTTTTAATTGATGTGGCACTGCAAAGTTGGTGTTGCACTGATTTGTACAGTGCCATTGCTGACAATAGGGTGCAACTTGTTATGTGATTTGACCTGTTAAGTCGCATGACAAGTCGCTCCAGTATGAATGGGGGCTTATAGCTACACACCCTGCTTTGTCTTCTCATCTCACTTTAGTGCCAGCAAACACAGCCTACATTAGGGTGACAACACTGCTTTAAATTCAGGAACAGGGAAACACTGTTGTCACCCCATATCAGGAAGATTTATTAGGTGGACTTTACTGACAGGATCAACATGTATTTGTGAGACTTTGCAGTGGGGCTAACAGAAAAAAGTAGGTGCAGATGAACTTACATTTGTGCGCTGCAGCACATTTTATGCCCCTATCACATGGACAGTCTGATCAGGTATGACTGTCAGTTTTTTAGGTGGATCTGATCAAAAGCTCAATGTAAGTCTATAGGCAGGCAGATGTACTGTAAGTAAATTGTCATGCATCTGTTTAAATCCGCTTAGCCCCAAGTCTGTCTAGGTCTAGAAAAAAAAAAATCGATAAGATAATTTTCCATTTTTTCTGACCTACAGTGCCTTAAAAAAGTATTCATACCCCTTAAAATTTTCCACATTTTGTCATGTTACAACCAAAAACATAAATGTATTTTATTGGGATTTTATGTGATAGACCAACACAAAGTGGCACATAATTGTGAAGTGGAAGGAAAATGATAAATGTTTTTCAAAATTGTTTTACAAATAAATATGTGGAGTGCATTTGTATTCATTACAGCTGCAAGACTTTTTGGTTATGGCTCTACCAGCTTTGCACATCTGAAGAGTGAGATTTTTGCCCATTCTTCTTTGCAAAATAGCTCAAGCTCTGTCAGATTGGATGGAGAGAGTCTGTAAACAGCAATTTTCTTCTCCCACATGTTTGCTGTGTCCCCCTCATGCATAGTTGCCAACAGTTCCGATTTTCCCAGGACAATCACGATTTTCGGACCCTGCCTTTTTTGTCCAGGGAAATCGGGAATGTTTGCTTTTGCAGCAGCTGGCTCCAACAATACGACCACCGGCACCGCCGCTAGATCGTTCCCCTTGTGTTCAGTGGAGATGCAAGGACTGACTCTGCTGGGGGCACCTGATGCAAGGACTGACTCTGCTGGGGGCACCTGATGCAAGGACTGACTCGGCTGGGGGCACCTGATGCAAGGACTGACTCGGCTGGGGGCACCTGATGCAAGGACTGACTCGGCTGGGGGCACCTGATGCAAGGACTGACTCTGCTGGGGGCACCTGATGCAAGGACTGACTCTGCTGGGGGCAACTGATGCAAGGACTGACTCTGCTGGGGGCACCTGATGCAAGGACTGACTCTGCTGGGGGCAGGGGTCAAGTCCTGAGGAAAAAAGTGTGGGAACTCCCACCCAAGATCCACTCGCCCACCAAAAAAAAAAAAATGATACGCTCATGTGCACGAACGCTTCAAAAGTGGTATTTTTCATCCAATTTTTGTATTGTGTGTATGAAGCTTAATTGTTAGTACATAAAAAAAAAACAATCCTCAATAAACATAAATACGGTAATTCTCTGAATAATCAGCATTCATTCAATTGTGCTTCAATGCAAATGTGAACATCATGTTCTGATCTTTATTGGGGAATGTTATTTTGTATATAGAGTGTTTATGTGGTGAGTTTACACTTTTCATTGAACAGAGTTTGGATAACACAGGGTTAGACGGAAAGGTCATAAATGAACTGCACATTATCTGGACAGAATGCTTGGGGAGATAGTGATAAGTTCCTGCTTAGGAGATGTATGTTAGGTTGGGGGGCTGAAAACTCTGCAGGGCTCCAACACACACTCGCTGCTATTCCAACCCTTCACATATTTCCACATAAACTTCCCTCCTGGCATTAAACTTTGCCAGGTATTGTGCTCAGCTTACCACCCCAAACGGATGTTCCTCCCTCAGCTCACCTCTCTCCCTGCATGTCCTGTGAGCAGAATAGCTGTGCTCCTCCTATGGGTTCTCTCATCATATGGCACTGAAGATAGAGGAGGGGGGGATTCAGCGGGACACACAGAGCAAGTATGCAGGAGACTGGGGGGGAGATGAGGAGACAGAAAATCAGGAGGGGCTGGCGGGGAGGAGCGCATTACGAGAGGTCTGACTAAATACAATCTCTTAGCAGCAGGGACCTGATCTACCTGTCAGCTAGCTTTGATTGACAGGTAGATCGAAGCGGAAGCTGTCATGGGGCCCCCTACTGGCAATGCCTGAATGGTCAGGTGTGCGGCACTTACTGTAGCACCTGCCACACAGCTTGCATACTTCAAATTCTTGCAGGACACGGTTGCTAACGGGAACTGAGTTCCTGTTGTGGAAAAAGTACAGGAACTCCGTTCCCATGCGTTCCCGCAGGACTTGAGCCCTGGCTGGGGGCACCTGATGCAAGGACTGACTCTGCTGGGGGCACCTGATGCAAGGACAGACTCTGCTGGGGGCACCTGATGCAAGGACTGACTCTGCTGGGGGCACCTGATGCAAGGACTGACTCTGCTGGGGGCTCCTGATGCAAGGACTGACTCTGCTGGGGGCACCTGATGCAAGGACGGACTCTGCTGGGGACACCTGATGCAAGGACGGACTCTGCTGGGGACACCTGATGCAAGGACGGACTCTGCTGGGGACACCTGATGCAAGGACGGACTTTGCTGGTGGCAGGCAACACGCTCAGGGATCCCAATGATTCGGCATTATGGTGAGTTGAATGATTTCATTTTATATTACAATGTAATGATAGAAATAATGCACTTCAATCATCCTGACACCATAACAACCATGGTGTCGGGATGATTGAAGTGCTAACATCAGGTGTTTGGAGAATCTTTATCTGCTGATTGTTAAACTTTTTAGAATACACATATTTCTATTGTTGTGTAGGATCTGGGGCTGTGGTTTATACTGATGTTAAATTACACACAGGTAGACTCTATTTACTAATTAGGTGACTTCTGAAGGCAATTGTTTCCACTAGATTTTAGTTAGGGGTATCAGAGTAAAGGGGGCTGAATACAAATGCACGCCACACTTTTCAGGTATTTATTTGTAAAAAAAATTGAAAACAATTTATAATTTTCCTTCCACTTCACAATTATGAGCCACCTGGTGTCGGTCTATCACATCAAATCCCAATAAAATAAATTTACACTTTTGGTTGTAACATGACAAAATGTGGAAAATGTCAAGGGGTATGAATACTTTTACCAGGCACTGTAAATATGATGGATCATAGGTAGTCTGACGTAAAAGGACACTTGTCAATCTACAACCGGCCACTCATAAACCTAAGATGGGTCCAGAAAGCTCCAGTTTTTAATGGCACTACATACTGAATGGACACAGATGTCCCAAAAGTGACATCCATCCTATTCTGCTCTTATTTAGCATGGAATCTGTTCACAGATCCCCTGCTGAAGGAACTGGATGGCACCCATGGGTAAGGATTTGTAATGGGTAACTGGAATTTTACTGAATCGGACCTTAACATGATGTGTATTTTTCATTCTGTGAAACACACCTAAAATATTTACTAGTGTATAAGTGTCTATGTATAACAGGAAAACATATGTTGATGACATCATCCAGGCTGCACCTTTTCTGAATCACTTCAATGAAGTATGATGCAGGTCATGGTTATGTGTGTATTCAATACAAAAGACTTCCCTTCACTATTACAGGTACTACAATACTGAATTACACGACACTTGCGTAGCAAGATTAATGTGATGTCTACTCAGGTTTCTTAGATACTAGAAATGAAACAGACAAGACAACTTAAACAAAAAGTACCTTTTCGGATGATCTCCTGTTCTTCTCGACTAGAGATGAGCTAGGGCGTCCCCCAAACTCCACCCAAATTTCAAACTTGTGCTCTTTTTTAACTCCACTAAGTTGTGGATTGACCTGACCCACAGCTCGGTAGAGTAAAAAAAGAGCATGAATTTAGAGTAGAGATAGCAATGAGTTTGGTGGATGCCCTAGCTCACCTCTACTCTTGCCAAAAATATTCTTTGCACTGGATGTGCCTGAGCCATTGACTTCTATGTGGCCATCTCTCAATCCATAAGGAACTTGGGAGGCCACATCATCAGAGTCTATGGAGATTGTGACAATGGTTTTGTGTAGTGGATCTGAATGTTTGGCTGCAGCCTTCTGATTTGGGATAAGGATAAATCTGGGGTGGAGGGAAGGGATATAGTTTAGCCCAGGTGTACACTAGGCCAAAAGGCCAAACATTCACTTGACTGCAGCTCAAGTACCAAAGAGTGCCAATAAAGTGAGTTACATTAAAAAATACCATTGCTGCAAAATTAGCTTGAAAAGGAACCTTCCATAAACAAAACATGGAGGGTGCTATTGCTGGTTTATGCTTGCAGTTGGGGAGGTTGTAAAACCAGGCAGTTGAGCTTCATTATTTCTGGCCCCCAGCCTTCCCCTCTAGCTGCAAAGGCAGCCATACATAGTTGTACACATGCCATGGTGCTTTGCATTGTGGCACAGCAAAAGCTTTCCCCCTGTCGTGTTCAGCAAGAAGTACCCTTGAATGCGAGCCATTCAGGTAATTAAGGCACCTAGTTGTAGCGTGGTGTTGTGGCCTTTTAGGGATTACAGAAAGGGGTGAGGTGGTGACTTGTCTCCACGTGGTCTGTCAAATGCCCCCTGAATAGCGAACCACCACAGTCATCTCCTTGCTAGCTGTGGCATCAGGCAACTGGGCACTAAGGAAGGGGGTGTGCCCTGTCCTCTTCAGATGGCCATCACAAGTGTAAATGAGCCCCAATAGCTAGGGAAGTAGTATTTTTAAAAGAAAGTCAGCAATTTATGTTCACTGCGTATATACCTGTTTAACTTGGGTTGTTATCAATAGCAAAAGTTTAGTTCCAGTGACGAAACAGGCTAAACAACACAAACCAGTGCTTTTGAGGGCTGTTATTACACGAGATGAGCGTTAAATACATTTAAGTGCCCTGACAAACAGGGTCTTACTTCTAATCCTCTTTATCCTTGAAAATTACAACAATGTGCCAGAAAGTGATCATAACGGGAAGTTTTAGTGGCGTGGATCGGATTTAACTGAAACAGTCCAGCAGTCTGTTCTCTGCACAATGGGAGCGCAATTGTGTACAGGAATTTATAGTTGCTCTCACAGAGATTCTCCTTCATTTCAGTTGTTCCCTTCTGTTCTAATTCACCTGACAGACATTCTGTTGTCTTTGGGTCTTCTCCCTTGCATAACCATTCAGAAAGGGACCAGTGATTTAGGTTTGTTTGGGCGTCTGGAATTTACAGCGATAGAGAGAATATTGTAATCGCTGCCCATGCTTAAACCAAGCAAATCCTCTCATTGAGCTGGCAGCAGTCTGAGGCATGACTCATTACTATACCTTGCCAAGTAGGCACTGTTCCCACAATTCCCAGCTGGCCTATGGCAACCATAGCCAGAATCATGATCTTTCATGGCTGTGATAAGGGACATTTTAAAGAAGAATTAGACCTATTTTTTTTTTAAGTCTCTGTTTGAACAAAGCACATGTAGTACCTTGTCCCATCTTCCTAGGTGTCTTGTAACAATGGCTGCGATGTTAAACAAAGTGCTCCAACTTGGCGCATGGACTCCTGACCTGCAGCTATCAAGAAGATGGCTGCTTTGATGATGAGTGGCTGTCTTCAGCTCCCAGCACTTGCCCAAAGAAAGCACTGGCACAAGGAATGCAGAGGGAGGTGATGTGTGCCAGCCCCACCTCCCTCTGCACTCCTCCTGCTGGTACTTGCTGAGAGTTACTGCCAACTATTAAAGCAGCCATCTCCTTGCTAGCTGTGGCATCAGGCGACTGTGTACCTAAGAAGATGGGATGTACTACATGTCCTTTGTCCAATCAGGAAATAGATAATCATTCTTATTTAAAGCTGGAGTTCAGTATTTTTTTTAAAAACAACAATAGGGATGGTTTATACCAGGGGTCTCCAAACATTCTAAACAAAGGACCGGTTTACTGTTCTTCAGGCTTTAGGGGGGCCGGACTGCGGTTGTCCAGAGTACAAAATGTCCCAGCGTCAAGGAGAGTAAACAATCCTCAATCATTGGTGTCAGTGGGAGGAAATGTGCCCCGTCATTGGGCCCCATTGTTGGTGCCATCGGGAGGAATCGTGCCTCATCATTGGTGTCATTGGGCCCCATTGTTGGTGCCATTGGGAAGAATCGTGCCCCATCATTGGTGTCATTGGGCCTCATTGTTGGTGTCATTCTGAGGAACTGTGCCCCAGCATTTGTGTCCTTGGAAGGAATTGTACCCTTAATTTTTGTCAGTGAATAAAATAGTACCCCATGGGGCCAGGTAAAAGCAAGCAAAGGGCCGCATCTGGCCCCGGGGCCGCAGTTTGGAGACCACTGGATTATACAATGAATGAAGAGAAATCCTCTGCCCCCCAGATACCCCTGCAGAGGTGATATTCCGGTGCTGTGGGGGGTTTTATAAGTGGCTGCATCTGTGACAAACACTCAACAAGTGCTGGCTATGACCACCCTTCCTGTCCCCAGACACTATTTAAAGAAACAGTACTATTGCTTCCCACAATTGAAAGCGCTGGACCTTTCATTCACCCCGCCTCCATTCATACAGCACTTTTTGTGGGAACTGATAGTTTGGCTTCTATGATTGGCGCTTAGGGGCAGAAAGAGGTATAGTCAGCAATTGACCATTGCCTGTCACAGGTGCAGCCGCTCATATTAACCTCGGCTAAGACCCCTTTCACATGGGCACCTTGGCCTGATGGACTCCACTTGCTCAGCGGGGGAACGCTCCACTGATCCACGCTGAGCATGCGGATGACAGATCCATCTCTGCTGACTGTGCAGAGACAGACCCAGTTCCGCTCTCCTCTGAGGAAATCGGGTGAAAACGGCCTATCCGTTTTCATCCAATCATATCCGATCCGCCAGACAGATGGAAAATAGGACCACCATCCACCTGGATTCTGCGGACAGGATTGTGTATATGTGTGTATATATATATATATATATATATATATATATATATATATTTTTTTTTTTTTTGTTAGAGACTCTAGAGAATAAAATGTCTGTTGTTGCAATATTTTACGTGACACTGTATTTGCGCAGCGGTCTTTCAAACGCATTTTTTGGGGGAAAAAATACACTTTCATGAATTAAAAAAAACAAAACAGTAAAGTTAGCCCAATTTTTTTGTATAATGTGAAAAGATGATATTACACTGAGTAAATAGATACTGAAAATGTCTGGCATTAAAATTGCGCAACATGGCGACATGACGACAAACAACTTAAAAATCACATTAGGAGGCCTAGTGCTAGAATTATTGCTCTCACTTTAATGATTTCAGCGATACCTCACATGTGTGGTTTGACTGTTTACATTTTTGGGTACGACTTACGTATGCGTTCGCATCTGCATGGAGGGATGGGGCGCTTTAAAAAAAAATTTATTAATATTTTTTTTATTTAATTTATTTTTTATTTTTACACTGTCCCTTTAAAAAATAAATGATCACTTTTATTGCACATCCCTTGTGACAGTAATAGTCACGTGCCAGGTATTTTTTTGGAGGGATTTGGGGTCTATAAGACCCCAGATCCCTCCTTTGCACTTAAAAGCATTCAAAATGCCAAGTTTGGCTGTTTTGAATACTGACATGTTTTTAAATCTGGCAAATTTAAAAACCCGATCAAAGCCAATTGCGGCTTTGTTTGGTTCTCTGGCCAGCCGGTGGACGTGCCGGCTGGTCGCTTATGCCTCCGGGTGGGACGGGAGAGCCCAGGCAGAGTGGCGTGAGGCGGCTGTAGGGGGTGGGAACGTCCTTCCCGCTGGTGGTGATAATGCTTAGCCGCATTTGGTGTTATCACAAGAAAGTTGACTGTCAGCTCTAGTACTGGGGTGATGTATGCAGCTGCAGGCAACACCCCGGTACAACCACTTGAAGCAATATTAAGTACAGTTATGTGATTTTGAAGAAAGTGGTTAAAATGAATTGAGGCCTGTTTTAGTTATTAATAGGGTCTTTGTACTGGGCAGTTTCTTGGCTCTCTTTTTATCTATTTCACAAACTTATCTATGTCCAGGCAGGATTTCAGTTATCAACTGTTACTAGGCAGATCAACCAGTCAGTTGTTTCTCATTTTGATTGGCTACAAACTTTCTGAGGCAACCCCGTCATCCAGTCGGGATTCACACTTACCTTTAACACCCTGGTCACACTGAACACGACATTGAAATCGTGCTACTTCACTTGAAGTAGCACTATTTCAAAGTAGCATTTCAGTGCTACTTCTGGTGCAACTTAGAAGACATCTGTGCTACTTGATGCACAGAGGTCTATGCAAGTTGCACCTGAACTTGCAAAAAGTAGTGCAGGAACTTTTCTTGTATTTCACTGTTTACAATGTTAACCTTCTACTGTATGCACCTTGAGCTGGAGTGTACTCCGAAGGCTCTGTTTTGTACCTATCTAAAAATTCAAAAAGTAGAAACTAAAAAAAAAAAAAAAAAAAAGACTTATGCCGCTTAAACACGACCGGACTTTCCGGCAAACTAGGTCCGACAGTCTTCCCAACAGACTTTCGGCGGAGTTCCGACGGACTTTCCGAACGAACGGACTTGCCCACATACGAATGGATTAAGTCCGGTTCGAAAGTCTGTTAGTTTTTGACGTGGTGACATAAACGGGACTAAAGAATAGCCAGCAGCCAATAGCTGCCCTTGCGTCATATTTGGTCTGCCGGACCAGCACACAGACGAACGGTTTTCCCGATTTGAGTCCGTCAGAAGTGAGTCTGTCGGATAGATTTGAAACATGTTCTATTTCTAGGTCAGCCGGATATTTCCCCCAAAAAAATGAACGGATTAGCCCACACACGATCGGATTGTCTGACGGACTAATCCCGTTGGACCTAGTTTGCTGGTCGTGTGTACGTGGCTTTACTGTTCACATTTGGGTGATTAAACACCCAATTATACTTTCGGATCACCGGACAAAAAGACCATCATCGGCAATTAGAAAACTGCCTCACTCGAATAGACGACTGGATGACTGCCAGCTCTCTTAAACTCAACGAATCAAAAACAGAACTTCTTATTCTACATGCAAACCAAAACTCCCGAACCAAGATCCCTTGGACACCCCCTACCATCCTTGGACAGACCATCTCCCCAAGAACCAAGGCCAAGAGCCTCGGAGTCATTTTTGACTCAGAAATGTCAATGGAGGCACAAATAGGATCGGTAGTTAGCAGATCTCACCATCTCCTTCGTCTTCTACGCAGACTCATCCCCTTCATTCCAAAGGAGGACAAAGCAGTGGTAGTTGGAACAGTCATTAATTCACGACTGGACTACGCAAACTCCCTCTACATAGGGTTACCCCAATATCAACTTGCACGCTTACAACTTATCCAAAACACGGCGGCAAGGCTGATAACAGGAAAAAAACCCTGGGAATCCATCTCCCCTTCCCTGAGGAGCCTACATTGGCTAACCGTAAAGAATCGGGTCATTTTCAAGACCCTCTGCCTCACCCACAAATGCACCCATGGAGACGCGCCTCAATACCTTCTCGAGAAAATAAAACGCTACACACCCAATCGCAGTCTTCGATCGTCCGACCAAAACCTCCTCCTCATCCCCAAGTCCCGCTACAAATCAAAAGGGGAACGAAGATTCGCTGTCCAAGGACCACGGCTATGGAATGCACTACCAACCTACATCCTCATGGAAGAAAACCATCAGGTCTTCAGGAAAAAACTCAAGACCCACCTCTTCTAAGAAGCTTGACAACAAAGCACTAATTACAGCGCCTTGAGGCGATTCAGTTCGCATTGTAGCGCTATACAAATTATTCATTCATTCATTCATTCATTAAGAAGCATTGTCAGAATCGGCACAATTCTGCCCATGATCCCAAACTGCGGCAAAATGCGCAACACGCGTTTTGGTGCCATTTTTCCTGAATGGCACCCCAAACTTAGTGCAATTTTGCAGTGATTGTCGTGTGGCAAAAGGAGTATGTAAAATGTGTAATACAAAATTTGGTCCCTGAGCTTCTTTGCAGCAACAACCGCACATAGGGCAGCCCATTCAAGTGAATGTTCTGCCCTCTGCGTGACACAAAATTTAGAGCAGGAACCCGAGTTCCCACTACACAGTATGTGAACAGGACCTTGTGGACTGTTATGGTCAGCTGAGTCTTGGTGGCTGAGCTTTGGTGTTTGATATTCATTTCAAAATAATTATTGGTTTGTTTATGGTTATAAAGTTGATTTTACTTAATTGCTTTTAACCCCAATAAAGAGTCGCGGCTTAATATTTTCCAAGATGGTTGTCATGCACACCTAGGGGCTTCTGGTGTTTTTGGACCTTTTCACACAGACATTCCAATCGGGTCCACTTGTCAGTTTTTCAGGCGGACTAGATCGGAACCTCCATTCTTCTCTATGGAGTGGTGGGTGATCCATTCCCCAGCAGAACGGATCGGATGACAGTCGAATGGAAACGGACAGATGGTCTGTTTCCATCTGATCACCCCATAGAGAGCAGTGGAGCGGACACGAACCTGTCATCTGCCTGCTCAGGGATCAAAGGAGAGATTCCCTGCTGAGCGGACAGATCCACTGCCGGCGTCCGCTCCGTGTGAAGGGGGCCTTACACAGGGCTCAGGGTTCAGAGGAGAGATCCCCTGCTGAGTAGACAGATTTGCTGCCGGCATTCACATGTGAAAGGGGCCTTTTCTTGCCTCTAACTGCTCCTGCATGTTAGCCTATGTGTATAAAAAGAGAGAGTATCTCCAAAGAAGGAGAAAGAAAGTAGGGCTTATTGAACAACAGTATGGGTTGCAGAGAAAGTCAAATGACCATGTATATTTAAATAATCTAATATGTTTATTGAAAATAATATTCTAACAATTGTCTATTACCTAATTAGATATTTAAGCAATGATACTTGTAGAATAAACACATTCCATGCTACATAAAAAAGTCACCGTGCTGGCAACAACTGACCAGTACAGGTGACTGAGAACAACGGGGGGACAATACAACATATGACAAGACAATACAAAAGACACCGTACGGATGCCAGAGGAACATTCAAGGCCAGCCTACCATGGCTGAAATCAGCATTTAATCGCATATGCTAATGCGCAATGGAGGAAACAGAGTTTCCCTATTCATATGGCTGGCTGTCCTGAATGCCCCCTAGGGGCTCGAGCCTGTTATGGGGGAAGGGTAGGAGAATGGGGAGGGGTAGGTGGTACCACTGAACAATTTTACTAAACAATTCGTTCTTCCTCAATGCTGCAAAATGATATGCGTTTTTATATATGGAACTTGCAAAAAGTCAATGATTGCTAGTGAAGTGAAGAATCTATAGGTTGATATGTTTAGTTGTCGCTGTTCAGGCAGATAGCTGAATGTCAAGTTGGAATACAAACATGAAATGTCAAATATGCGGAACAAATTTTCCAGTATACTTTTCAACAGAATTCCAATTCAGTTAGAGTACCACTTCTCAAGCACGTTCGATTATGCAACCTTGCATTTGACTATGGGCATTTTAACATACTTTACCCGTCCTACGGGGGTGGATGGTCATCAGTCCTGAACTGCCGACAGCCTGCGGGGCTTTTTTCAAAGTCTGTGTGTAGCGTAACAGGCTACCAAGTTGTGAGCGGCATTGCGCTGTATCGATATACTGATTTCCCCGAGTCTGTACTCATCCACTCGTCCCGGGATTAGCTGCGGGTATGTTAATGGTGATCCAGTTTCTCCGTGCCCTTTAGAAGCGAGCGTGCTCGATGCAGGAAGCAACTGTGTTTCCTCCTCTCTCCCTTCAGAGGTTTGCCGGCTCGTGCACTCTTACGGGGGGTAGCGTCATGTCCTCAGTACATGGCGTCCGTACCGGTGATGACGTCGACGCGTTTCACAACGGGGGAAGTGTGTGTAGCTTCTTCTGGACGTAAGAATGACGTGGAGGGGACTCCTTCTTATAGATGTCCTGTCCCCTCCCCCGTCAATCATCTGCTTTAACAAAGGTTACGGTTGAGAAGGTAAGACCCCGTGTCACTCATGTAGTCCTGTCTTTGCATATCTGATTGACATTATATGATTTCCAGATTGGCCATAAGGGCATATCGTATCCATGTTTTCTGGACGTACGTACATTTTCCCGGCTGTCGGTGATATTTACTTCTGATTGTTAACCGAGAAAATAAATCATTTTCGCGGGATAAGCTTGTTTCTCAAGGGCTGAACAGAGACTAGACACATTTGTAGTTCCTTAACATAGAATATAAGTGGAACTATATGAGGCTATTTATCCAAAAGAGGGGAGAATAGAGATGTCAATAATTACTTGCTTCGTCATTACCTAAGGCATATCAATAGAGGGATACCAATAGGGGATAACACAATGGGAGGACTCCATATTAGGACAACATATTAGGACAACACAAAAGGGGGGGGATTTGTAATTGCAGAGCAAGGCCACAGGATCTGTGACATGCTTAGCTATAGATCTGTGGCCAAAGAGAGTGAAAGTAAAAGTAAAAGTAAAAGTAAAGTGTACTCCATATAATAAGCAATTAAAGTTTGCTGTCAAATATAGTTCACTCGTTTTGGCCGCAGAGCACTCCTAGGGAGATATATGGTACAGGTGAAGGAAAGCAAAGTAAGGTGATACAGTAGGGTGGAGGAAGTCTATTTTCCAATAGTTTGATATATGTGTATTTAGACATAGTTCCAATGCTGGTCAAGCATTGGAGCGATAACATAGCACTGGGGGTATATTGGAAAGATAGTGGACGGTGGCTTGGGCAAATGCCCATGTCATCCATGATGCCATCCTTATGTTGTTAGAAAAGGTTGCAGATTAAATTCTGTGTTAAGGCCCACAGGGGCAAGTGTGCCTAATCTAAAAATCCATCTTTTTTCTTTTTGTTGTAGGACTTGGTCATAGTCACCTCTTCTGGGGGAAAGATTAAGGGCATAAATCCCCTTTACCTGTAATCCTGTCAATTTTCCCTGGTGAAACCTGGCAAAATGTTTGGCCACAGGTTTTTCTGGGTTTTTTTCACCTATTTCCCTAATGTGCTCTCCAATCCGTATTCTTAGTTGTCGTGTGGTTTTCCCTATGTATTTTTTCTTGCAGGGACAGGTGATCATATAAATGACTTTCGTAGTGGCACAGTTTATTAAGCTTTTAATTTTAAATGCCGTTTTGTCCTGAGAGTCGCTAAAAGTTGCTGTTCTCTGGACAAAAGGGCAAATTTGGCAGTGTCCACAGGCAAACATGCCTTTAGTTCTCGGGAATTGTGATAGCCAGGTCGTGTTCACGTTACGGATGTATTCAGATTGTATAAGGCTATCTCCCAGGTTTGGTGCTCTTTTGGCAACCATCTTGGGTTCAGGTCCCACTATCTTGGCTATACCAGGGGTGTTGAGAAGAATCCCCCAATGTTTACGGAGTACGTTCCTTACTTCTTCCCATTGTGACCCAAACTGTGTGATAATTCTTACCGGTCCCTGGTCTGGTACTCCCTGGTTGTGTGTAGATGTCCTTCTGTTTAGTAGGGATGGCCGATCCCGTTGTGCAGCTTTTGATTTAGCTCTCCTAAGTTGCTTATGGGAGTAGCCTCGCTCTCTGAACCTGGCGTATAAATCCGCGCTTTCTCTTCTGAAGTCCTCCGCACTAGAACAATTCCGTCTAATGCGCAGGAATTGGCCCACTGGTATGCTATCCTTTTGCCATTTTGGATGATAGCTGTCGGCACGCAATAGCGTATTGGCCGATGTTTCCTTTTGGGTTTTTTTTATTTTTTTTTTTTTCTTTGCCAGCTCAGTTTCACTTTCCAAACGGACCATGCTCAACATTATCTGTTCATTTATCCGTTTTGATGCTTACATCATTGTGGCATTTCCTTGCATTCATTATTCAGCCTATGAAACACTGAGATTTGACTGACAAAAGTTTTTTTTTTTGTTTGTTTTTTTTATTTTTATTATTATTCCCCCCCCTTCCCCCTACCCGCTCCGCTTGCTGTGCCCCTTTACTTAGATTTGAAGTTGGCTCTCGATTTTAAGTCAGGTACTTCAACTTTTTCGCCTATAGACGCAGGGCTTCTGCAAAGCTCCACGTCGTTTTAAACTTTTTCCATCTGTCCCATTTCTCAGCTAATCCTCCCTGCTCTTCTTCTGGATTTGTTCTGAGAGATTCCATCAAGCGTGTATTCTCTACAATATCTATCCACTCCCAAGTTGGGGGGCTTTCTTTTTTCCTCCAGTTCCTTGCAATCTGGCGCTTAGCCGCATTTAATAAATGCGGTATCAGAGAGTTTTGATAGCTTCTAATAGATCCTTTGGTACCATGGAACAGAATCACCCATGGGTCCCTTTCAAGATCAGTTTCCGTAATCTCCTTAATATAATGTATTATTCTCCTCCAGTACTCTTTTATCCCGCAACAGTCCCACCAGAGGTGTGCCATCGTCCCCTTTTCCCCGCAGCCCCTCCAGCATTCGGCAGCCTCTCCTTGTGTGAATTGAGATGTTTTGGAAGGGGTTAAATACCACCTCGATATGCACTTGAAGTTTGTTTCATAGGCTCTTGAATCCACTGCGGAGCTATATGTTAACTTAAAAATTTTAGTCAGTGTTTGTGTATCTGTTTTTGTGCCCAGTTCCCTTTCCCACTTTTGAATATATGGAGGTATCTCTTCAGCCACCCCATCCCGTAGAAGCCTGTACATCTTCGATATTGACCCTTTGGTGTTTTTGGCTGTAACAATGCATTCTAATCGGGTCAGATCCTCGTTTCCCCTGATTGGCTGGGGAAGGCTTCCGACAAAGTGAGACAGCTGGCGATACCTCCACCCATTCATGTCGAAAAGATCCCTCCTACTTTCTAAATCGTTTAGTGTGCGAATTTTCCCCTTGTGTATGATGTCCTTCAGTTGTGCCCTATTGTCTTTAATCCACCCCCCTCCCGCCATTTTATTCCCTGGTGCAAAGTACGCATTATTTTTTAGTGCTATAAATGGAGAGTTATATTTCTCCTTGAGAATTTTGTGAATTTTGTCCCATATTTTTAAAGTGTTTATAGTCATTGTGTTTGTGTCCTCGCTCAATATTCTAAATTTTGGTGGGTTCCAAATATCAAATCCTAGTTGTGAGTTGCTAAGTGCTTTTTCTAAATTAACCCATCTTTTATTGCTGCTACTGTTACTCCATTCGGGGATTCTCGATAGGACTGTTGCGTGATAATAACCCACTACATCAGGTACTGCTAGGCCTCCTCTTTTTTTTTCCTTCTTCAGTAAATATAACGAAATTCTATGTTTTTTGTTTTTCCAGATGAAGTTCATTAAGATGGATTTTAATTTATTGAGGTAAGTCTGTGATAGAGGGATGGGAAGCATTTGAAATTTATACGTAATTGTGGGTAATAATGTCATTTTTACCGTGTTTATGCGTCCCAGCCACGAGAGAGGTCGTGTAGAGTACTCTTTACTTTTTTTTGCTATCTCGTCTAACAACGGGATATAGTTGATTCTATAAATTTCCTTGTCTGTTTTAGCTAGGAGGATTCCAAGATATTTTATATGTTTTTCCCAGTGGAAAGCAAATTGTCCCTGTAGATTTTCCCTATCTTTTTTGGAGACGTTGATATTTAGTATGAAAGATTTTGAGTTGTTTACTTTGAAATTGGAGATCTCACCATATTGCTTCAGAGTTTGCATTAGATTAGGAAGGGTCCTTAACGGGTTGTTTATATAAAATAGAATATCATCGGCGAACGCGGCCACTTTATGTTCGTCGCCATTTACTGTGATGCCCTCAACATCTAAGTTGTTTCTAACTGTCGCCAGTAAGGGCTCCAGGGAAAGAATGAAAAGGAGGGGAGACAGGGGACATCCCTGCCTCGTCCCGTTTTTCATACGGAACCTGGGGGATGTTACTCCGTTAACTTTGACCCTGGCCTCAGGGTCGTCATACAAAACCTTAATTTTTTGTAAGATATTTGGTCCGAATCCCATATGGGCCAAGGCCTGGAATATGAGTCCCCAGTCTACCCTGTCAAATGCTTTCTCAGCATCTATTGACAGGAATAGACCTGGGGACTCAGCCTCTCTAATTCTACGCAGTAGCAACAATGTTCGGACTGCGTTGTCCCGTCCCTCCCTTCCGGCCACAAAGCCCACCTGGTCAGGATGGATCAGCGTGCTCAAGTGCGACCTGACCCTTTCCGCTAGGATCTTTGCGTATATCTTAGTGTCGACATTGAGAAGTGAAATCGGTCTATAACTCGAGCACGCCGATCCATCCTTGCCCTCTTTCAGAATAACCGTAATATCGGCCGATAAGGAGTCCTGGCTCATCTTGTATTCCACCCCCAGTCCGTTGAAATATGTGCATAATCGAGGGATTAATAAGTCCTGAAATGTTTTGTAGTATGAAACCGTAAAGCCATCTGGGCCTGGGCTTTTCCCCGATGGCGAATTTTTTAGGGCCTTCCTTATTTCCTCTTCTGAAATTGGTCTCTCTAGGTCCTCTGTATCCTCCAGAGGGAGTCTCGGCAGCCCGGCTTTTTCCAAAAATAATTCTGTCTTCTTTATTCTTTCATTTTTTCTCTGAATATTTTGCTCGGCTGCATAGACTCCCTCATAGTATTCTGAAAAGGAGTTTGCTATTTCACTTGATTGGAATTTGAACTCTCCTGTCTTATTTTTTATTTTCTCTATATAGTTTCTTATTTATTTTTTTTGTAGGGTTTTAGCTAAGTGTTTACTTGGTTTATCTCCCCATAGATATCTTTCTCTTGTTATTCTATTGAAAGTTCGTTTTGTTTCCTGCTCGAGTAAGTCCTTTAACTCCTCTCTCTTTGATGTTAATTTTAGAAATAGCTCTTTATTTGGGCCCTTGAGTTGTTTATGTTCTCTTTCAAGCAGCCCTATATCTGCCCTTAAGCCTTCGATTTTCTTGGAACGTTCTTTTTTTTTCCAGGCACCTTTTGCGATAAAACTCCCTCTTATAAACGCTTTGTGCGCGTCCCAGACGTAGGATCCCAACACCTCTCCGTTGTCATTGTTTATGAAATATTGTTCTATTTCTGTCTTAACCTGGGCTATGATTTCTTTATCTCTAAGGAGTTCCTCATTCAATCTCCAGTTGTTCTGGGGTATCTGTATATCTGTCACTTTAAGTGTTAATGATACCGGGGCGTGGTCAGAGAGGGTAGCGATCTCTATTTTTGTGTCTATTACTCTGTCAAGTAGGCCGTGCTCGATAAAAATGTGGTCAAGTCGTGAATACGTCCCGTGTACGGGGGAGAAAAACGTGTAATCTTTAATTTTGGGGTTAAGTAACCTCCAGATATCCACCAATTGACTGGTGTGCAACTTTTGTTTTATCATTTGCTTTACTACGTTGCTAGTCCCCCGCACACGGGACGTAGAATCCAGGTCCTGGTCCATATGGAAGTTTAAGTCTCCCATCAGGACCAAATATCCCTTTTTGAAGTCCCTTAGCTTATTAAGGATCATCCTCAAGTAATATGCTGGTCTGATGTTAGGGGCATAGATGTTTGCGAACGTGTATTTTGTCTGTCCGATAGAACCACTGAGGAACAAATATCTCCCTTCCGGGTCCACTAGCCTGTTCTCTAGGCAAAAAGTAACATCTCTAGAGAACCCTATAGCTACACCCCTTGATCTATTCATTATAGTATCACCGTAGAACCAAGTTGGATAGTAGCTTGAGTTGAGTTTTATATTAGATCCGAGGGAGATATGTGTCTCCTGGAGGAAGACAATGCCTGCTCTATAGTTTTTAAGTTCTTCTAGTATTTTTGATCGCTTATTGAGCGAGTTGAGTCCCTTGACGTTGTAAGTTATTAACTTAATGTTGGTCATCGAGGCCCTTCAAATCTAATTTCGCAAGTTGTGGTATTAGGATCACAGCAAAGCAGGAGCTTACCCACCCCCCCCCTTCCCTCCCACCCTATTTTCCCTGTACTCTTTAATCCCATCTATGAGTCCCCTTATGCCTCCCTCCCTCCCTATCCCACCCCCTCCCACCCTGACCCCTACTAAGGTCCTAGAGACGTTGAGGGCCATCAAAATACGGCCTCCCTCCGTTCTCTCTACTTTCTAGGTGAGGTGGGGCTCTGATCGGCAGGTATACCTCACCCAAACCCCAAATATTTTGGGGACTCGGGGGTCAGCAGGCGGATTGCAGGCTGTTCTCTTACGTGCGGGTCGGTGACATGCCAATAGCCCACCTCTCACCTCCCCCTCCCCGCCCCTCTCCCCTCTCTTCCCCGGTCTCTGATACCGTCTCCCATCCCGGTAAATCCGGGACTTGTAAGTCAAGCTTTTGGCAAAATTCCCTCAGGTCTTCCGGATATTTTAGTCTGGCCGTGCGGCCGTCTTTAGTGCCTATTAAACAAGCGGGGAATCCCCATGTGTATTTCACATTGCTGCGTCTCATCAGATCCAATAGTGGTCTTTGCAATCTTCTCCTCTCCAATGTCTGAGGGGCTAGGTCAGCATAGATTTGGATCTCGGAATCCTCATATTTGAGGGGGTCTTTCCCATATAGCTTGGACCAAATTATCGCTTTGTCTTCGTAGTATCGGAATCTGACTATGATGTCACGCGTTCTAGATGTATCGGTTTCTAGGCGTCTGCCAACTCGGTGTACCCGCTCGATTTTAGGGAAGTCATCTTCTTCTTTGCCTAGAAGGGGGTTAAATATAGTCGTTATTACCATCTTTAAATCTTCTCCCCTTTTTTCCGGGACGTTTCTTATTCTGAGGTTTTGGCGCCTATTCCTATTTTCTGCATCTTCTATTTTATATTGGATGTCACGCTGAGAGGTTTGCATAGCTCTTAGTTGTTCTTTTAGTTTTTGGATTTCTTGTTCCTGTATGTCTGCTCTTTTCTCTGCGGATTCGACTCTTGCTAGTAGATGACCTAAATCTTCCCTAAAGAGGTGAAAGTCTCCTTTAATCGCGCTTTCCATTCTTGAGAGCATTTCTTCCATTTCATTTTTTGTGGGGAGATGAGCTCCCCCCCCCTGATCGGCAGTCCTGCTGATATCTGCTTCGTTTTCCAGCGTTTGGTCTGGTGTTGATTGGGCAGCCTGGCCATCAGACTTCTTCTCTTTCGGTTTCCTTCTTTCCATCATTGCTTCTAGATGAGTCTCTGTGTGATTTAACTGTGGGCTTGCACCAGTTTTTAAATATTGTTTGATGGTGCTTGTGGATACTTTGGGTGTTTTGGGCGGGCCCTTCTTGGGAACTTTACTCATGGTTCCTCCTCGGGCCTTTCTAATCCTCTTTCCCAGCTTGTTGTCTGTTTCGACCCCAGGCAGAAAGAGGGAAAAAGAAAGAGAAACAAAAAAAAAAGAAAAGGAAAAAAGGCCCACAGTTTCTTCTCTCCACCCCTTCCTTCTCTCCTCTCCTCCTCTCTCTCCGTCCCTCCTCCCTACTGTAAAATAATTCTTCTCTTCTGTGGGAGAAGTTTTTTTTTTACTCGCACTCTGGTATTTAGTAAAATAGTATGGTGTTTAGAATTAGTGCTGAGTTCCGGGGTCGGTGGAGCCACCTTTCTGTTCCCTAGGAGAGTGCGGGGGGATAAGCTCCCCCTTTTTAAGTGGGGGCTGAAGGCTTAACTCATCCACCTTATCCGGGTATGGGTTTACTGGTTCAACTGTATTGCATTGGTACTTCTACCCATATATATTTTCTTCACGGATTTTGGCTATTGGTTTTCCTCTTTTTTTTTTTTTTTTTCTTTTTTTTTTCCTTCCCCGCTCCTCCCTCTCTCCCCCGTCCCCTCCTAGTACTGTCAATACAGGGGGGGGTAAGGGACCCACCGCTATGTAGATGGTGATATACGATACGTCTCCTTGAGTGGCCTATTTACTTGCCGCCACAGTAGACAGGGGGGCTCCTCTCTATTGTGCCCTGCAGCTTACTCAGATGGTCACATAATAAGTAACCCTCTGATTCGCCTGTCCCCTGCTTGGAGGTCAGCCCACCGTTGATGGTAGGGAGTGTTTGACCCTATCTAGAGTTCTCGCTAGCAAGTATCCATCCTCAGATGGGGGTAGTGAGAGTATACGGCCGAGCACAGGGTTTATTCCGTCCTTCAGTAGGCGCTTGTGGAGCGTACTTTTCTGGATTTGCTATAGGCTGCAATGTGCGGTAAAGTGGGGGCTATTAATCTCGCGCCAGTCGGGGGACCGTCGGCTCACTTCAGCCTCGTCTTAAACCCTCCGTCCGTGTGAATCCAGGGGGTGGGGGGTAGGTGAGGTCCAAGTGGCACAGATTAATAGAGTCCGAAATGCACAAGAGTGTAAGTACAAATAAGAGGGTACAAGAACTCCCATCCGAGAGATAAAACAATTCAGCCTCAGCGGGACATTGCTATATATAAAAGGTTGTTTGTCTCACCTTGAGGGGGTGAAGGTAGAAGTATCACCTACTGTCTTCTGTGGTACTTAAAAAGCTAGGTGTTCAAAAAGCAAGCATACACCGATATATAGGAAATAGACATTGTCTTACCATTCTTCTTCATAGGCCGACAGTTAGGGAAGGTTTTACTCACGGCTTTGGGGATTGTTTCTGGCAAATTCCGGTATTCTGAGCGGAGGGGGGGGGGGGGGGAGTGATCCCGGTCCGGTGAGGGGTTCCAGGAGGAGATGTAGGTGTTTGAGGTAGAGGGCCAACTCGGGGCAGCATGTCCCGACCTTCCGTGATAGTCGACCTGGCGTGGGTCCCGAAGTCGGATTTGCGGCGTTGCGGGGGGTGGCGCAGTCGGTCCGGGAGTCTCTCACTCTCCACGGAGCCTCGGCGTCCCCCTTACCTCGTTGTGCATGGAGCGATCATCCGACCGGGAGTTAACGATGTTCCGGGAGGTGGAGCCGACGGTCCGGGAGTCTCTCACTCTCCACGGAGCCTCAGCGTTCCTCTCGCCTCGCTGCCTACCCTGTCAGCATCCGCCCGCTGTATCAGGCCCCTCCCTCCCTCCTCGCTGCCTACGCTGTCAGCATCCGCCCGCTGTCATCAGGCCCCTCCCTCCGTACTACGGGTTCGAATTGTTTAGTAAAATTGTTCAGTGGTACCACCTACCCCTCCCCATTCTCCTACCCTTCCCCCATAACAGGCTCAAGCCCCTAGGGGGCATTCAGGACAGCCAGCCATATGAATAGGGAAACTCTGTTTCCTCCATTGCGCATTAGCATATGCGATTAAATGCTGATTTCAGCCATGGTAGGCTGGCCTTGAATGTTCCTCTGGCATCCGTACGGTGTCTTTTGTATTGTCTTGTCATATGTTGTATTGTCCCCCCGTTGTTCTCAGTCACCTGTACTGGTCAGTTGTTGCCAGCACGGTGACTTTTTTATGTAGCATGGAATGTGTTTATTCTACAAGTATCATTGCTTAAATATCTAATTAGGTAATAGACAATTGTTAGAATATTATTTTCAATAAACATATTAGATTATTTAAATATACATGGTCATTTGACTTTCTCTGCAACCCATACTGTTGTTCAATAAGCCCTACTTTCTTTCTCCTTCTTTGGAGATACTCTCTCTTTTTATACATATACAGTCAGGGGCTGAACATACAGTATTGTAGCAGTACATTATTTACCTAATTAATTTGTACAAGCCTCTTATGTTCTGTTTTGTTTATAAATACTTGTTTACGGATCACAAGTGATCCATTCACGAGGCACTTTAAGAAATATATGATACCGTTAAACCATTCCAACACTAACTTCGCATATCTGATTCCTATCTGTCTATAAATCCCCGTTTTGGCATGGCTTTTGTCATCGGGGAGGAGATTGATCAAGAAATAAGCCAAGCGTTCAGCAGAGACTCTATTACCACACCCTCTGAAGAGGAGGACACTAAATCACGCTTCAAAGAGCATAAAAAGTTACTAATTAGACACCTCAATAGGAAGTGGGATGTGTGTTTCTTAGAAACCTATATTGAGAAGAAAATAATTCCCAGAGGTCTACGAGATAAAGTGATCCCGGCAGAACACCTACACAGCCCGAGATTTCTCGGGAAGTGGAAGGAGTTGTGTATAGACCATGGAGTCTCAGTAATGAAACTAATAGTAGAGGAAGAAAAAATACAACTCGAGGAACTAACAACACAAATAACAGAGAGCTCTTTAGGCCTGGAACCATTTAAAGATCTGGAAGAATTCCAGAAACTGAATGATATATTAAAAAAGGAAATAGAAAGAGTACAACACAACTTAAAAGCGACAAAACAGTCTAAATTTAGACGAGACCTAGGAGACTGGGAAAAGGGGGATATCTTTGATATCTCACCACGTAGAAGCCGCAGTCGTGTGAGACGTGGCACCCCAAGATCTAGGTCAAGAAATAATAGATCACAGAGTGAACAGGAAGATGAGGACAGCACTAGGACAGTGACTTTTTTAGAGAAAGAGGGGGAAGTGAGCAAAGACAGGGAGAGAGTAGAGGAGGAAAGAATAGCCACACACAAAACATCAGCCCCCAACCCTCAACCCAGGAAAGACAGAGACCGAAATACCCACAAGGGAACAACTCGCACAAGAAGCCAGAAAAATCAACGGGACTAGGGAGTGAGACAATAGAAGACAAAGACATGAAGATAATCAATCTGTCCAATTTAGAACTCTCACAAGGACATATAGACCTACTAAAAAGAGGGATGTCTTTCTCCCCGTCCAGTCAAATGGACGAATTCACGGTCTTTAAAGACATCTCACTTTTCCTCCGAAAAGTCTTTTTTCGGTTTCTCCATATGGACAAACCTGAGATAGTGGGACACACGGAGATATCAGGAGATTTGGAAAGGGACATGTTAGAGACACTGGAATCCCTATGGGAGGAGGGGAACTGTGAAATAGAAGAGACCACACTGGAACCAACAAAAAGGAAGGTAGACTTAAATATCAGGTCAAGAAAGATGCCCCCACTCAATAAACACAAGTGGTTGAGCTTGTTCCTTGACATGATACAGATGGACCTTGAAAAAGTTGATTGGAACCATAAGATTGCAGATAACCTGACTAATGAGGAGAGAAAGGCAATAAAAGAGCTATCCAATGCTAATGAAGTGGTCATAAAAAACAGTGACAAAGGAGGGAATGTAGTCATACTCAACGGAAAAGACTATGAAAGAGAAGTCTTCCGCTTACTGGGCGATAGTGACACATACAGAAAACTTAGTAAAGATCCCTTCCCTGAGTTAGTTGATAGTCTAAATATGAAATTGAAATTAGCACAGGAAGCAGGACTTCTGAGCAAAAAGGAGTTTGATTACCTTGGAGTCGAGGTGTTTAACATCCCAACGTTCTACATAATCCCCAAGGTACATAAGTCGTTAAATAATCCCCCTGGGAGGCCGATTGTCTCTGCAATCAAGGGACCACTGGAACGGGTGGGCAAATTCCTGGACAGTATGCTCAAAGAAGTGGTCCTGGGCCTCAAATCTTATGTTAGGGACACAGGCGATGTTCTAGGTCACATCGCCAATCTGCAACTACAGGAGGGTCTCCTCCTGGTGGGGATCGACGTGGAATCTCTATACACGTCGATCCCCCACGAGTGGGGTATAAAGGCGGTTAAAACTCTCTTGGAGAAAAACTTTCCCAGGTGCGGACCCCAAAACGAATTTCTGGTAGACCTCCTTACTTTCGCATTAAACCATAATTTTTTCCAATTTTTGGAGAAATATTATCAACAGATTAAAGGTACATCCATGGGGGCACCATGGGCACCAGCATATGCGTGTCTCCACCTGGGAATGTGGGAGGAGGACCTGGTCTACACCTCGCCGATGTACCTGAGCCACGTACACACCTGGCTCAGGTACATCGATGACGTGTTAGTCTTATGGAAGGGGGATGAGGAATCGCTCAGGAGATTCGTGGCCACTCTCAACAGCAATGACCGAAACATCAGGCTCACTTTTGTTTGTAGTCACGAAAAGATCTCGTTCCTGGACCTGGTGATAATGCTTAAAGACTCTACCTTGGTGACCCACACGTTCCGTAAGGAAACATCGGCCAATACGCTATTGCGTGCCGACAGCTATCATCCAAAATGGCAAAAGGATAGCATACCAGTGGGTCAATTCCTGCGCATTAGACGGAATTGTTCTAGTGCGGAGGACTTCAGAAGAGAAAGCGCGGATTTATACGCCAGGTTCAGAGAGCGAGGCTACTCCCATAAGCAACTTAGGAGAGCTAAATCAAAAGCTGCACAACGGGATCGGCCATCCCTACTAAACAGAAGGACATCTACACACAACCAGGGAGTGCCAGACCAGGGACCGGTAAGAATTATCACACAGTTTGGGTCACAATGGGAAGAAGTAAGGAACGTACTCCGTAAACATTGGGGGATTCTCCTCAACACCCCTGGTATAGCCAAGATAGTGGGACCTGAACCCAAGATGGTTGCCAAAAGAGCACCAAACCTGGGAGATAGCCTTATACAATCTGAATACATCCGTAACGTGAACACGACCTGGCTATCACAATTCCCGAGAACTAAAGGCATGTTTGCCTGTGGACACTGCCAAATTTGCCCTTTTGTCCAGAGAACAGCAACTTTTAGCGACTCTCAGGACAAAACGGCATTTCAAATTAAAAGCTTAATAAACTGTGCCACTACGAAAGTCATTTATATGATCACCTGTCCCTGCAAGAAAAAATACATAGGGAAAACCACACGACAACTAAGAATACGGATTGGAGAGCATATTAGGGAAATAGGTGAAAAAAACCCAGAAAAACCTGTGGCCAAACATTTTGCCAGGTTTCACCAGGGAAAATTGACAGGATTACAGGTAAAGGGGATTTATGCCCTTAATCTTTCCCCCAGAAGAGGTGACTATGACCAAGTCCTACAACAAAAAGAAAAAAGATGGATTTTTAGATTAGGCACACTTGCCCCTGCGGGCCTTAACACAGAATTTAATCTGCAACCTTTTCTAACAACATAAGGATGGCATCATGGATGACATGGGCATTTGCCCAAGCCACCGTCCACTATCTTTCCACTATCCCCCCAGTGCTATGTTATCGCTCCAATGCTTGACCAGCATTGGAACTATGTCTAAATACACATATATCAAACTATTAGAAAATAGACTTCCTCCACCCTACTGTATCACCTTACTTTGCTTTCCTTTACCTGTACCATATATCTCCCTAGGAGTGCTCTGTGGCCAAAACGAGTGAACTATATTTGACAGCAAACTTTAATTGCTTATTATATGGAGTACACTTTACTTTTACTTTCACTCTCTTTGGCCACAGGTCTATAGCTAAGCATGTCACAGATCCTGTGGCCTTGCTTTGCAATTACTAATCCCCCCCTTTTTGTGTTGTCCTAATATGTTGTCCTAATATGGAGTCCTCCCATTGTGTTATCCCCTATTGGTATCCCTCTATTGATATGCCTTAGGTAATGACGAAGCAAGCAATTATTGACATCTCTATTCTCCCCTCTTTTGGATAAATAGCCTCATATAGTTCCACTTATATTCTATGTTAAGGAACTACAAATGTGTCTAGTTTCCGTTCAGCCCTTGAGAAATAAGCTTATCCCGCGAAAATGATTCATTTTCTCGGTTAACAATCAGAAGTAAATATCACCGACAGCCGGGAAAATGTACGTACGTCCAGAAAACATGGATACGATAGGCCCTTATGGCCAATCTGGAAATCATATAATGTCAATCAGATATGCAAAGACAGGACTACATGAGTGACACGGGGTCTTACCTTCTCAACCGTAACCTTTGTTAAAGCAGATGATTGACGGGGGAGGGGACAGGACATCTATAAGAAGGAGTCCCCTCCACGTCATTCTTACGTCCAGAAGAAGCTACACACACTTCCCCCGTTGTGAAACGCGTCGACGTCATCACTGGTACGGACGCCATGTACTGAGGACATGACGCTACCCCCCGTAAGAGTGCACGAGCCGGCAAACCTTTGAAGGGAGAGAGGAGGAAACACAGTTGCTTCCTGCATCGAGCACGCTCGCTTCTAAAGGGCACGGAGAAACTGGATCACCATTAACATACCCGCAGTTAACCCCGGGACGAGTGGATGAGTACAGACTCGGGGAAATCAGTATATCGATACAGCGCAATGCCGCTCACAACTTGGTAGCCTGTTACGCTACACACAGACTTTGAAAAAAGCCCCGCAGGCTGTCTGCAGTTCAGGACTGATGACCATCCACCCCCGTAGGACGGGTAAAGTATGTTAAAAATGCCCATAGTCAAATGCAAGTTTGCATAATCGAACGTGTTTGAGAAGTGGTACTCTAACTGAATTGGAATTCTGTTGAAAAATATACTGGAAAATTTGTTCCGCATATTTGACATTTCATGTTTGTATTCCAACTTGACATTCAGCTATCTGCCTGAACAGCGACAACTAAACATATCAACCTGTAGATTCTTTACTTCACTAGCAATTATTGACTTTTTGCAAGTTCCATATATAAAAACGCATATCATTTTGCAGCATTGAGGAAGAACGAATTGTTTAGTAAAATTGTTCAGTGGTACCACCTACCCCTCCCCATTCTCCTACCCTTCCCCCATAACAGGCTCGAGCCCCTAGGGGGCATTCAGGACAGCCAGCCATATGAATAGGGAAACTCTGTTTCCTCCATTGCGCATTAGCATATGCGATTAAATGCTGATTTCAGCCATGGTAGGCTGGCCTTGAATGCTCCTCTGGCATCCGTACGGTGTCTTTTGTATTGTCTTGTCACATGTTGTATTGTCCCCCCGTTGTTCTCAGTCACCTGTACTGGTCAGTTGTTGCCAGCACGGTGACTTTTTTATGTAGCATGGAATGTGTTTATTCTACAAGTATCATTGCTTAAATATCTAATTAGGTAATAGACAATTGTTAGATTATTATTTTCAATAAACTTATTAGATTATTTAAATATACATGGTCATTTGACTTTCTCTGCAACCCATACTGTTGTTCAATAAGCCCTACTTTCTTTCTCCTTCTTTGGAGATACTCTCTCTTTTTATACATATACAGTCAGGGGCTGAACATACAGTATTGTAGCAGTACATTATTTACCTAATTAATTTTTACAAGCCTCTTATGTTCTGTTTTGTTTATAAATGTTAGCCTATGTGTCCGTACACACATAGGCTTTTGAAAGCCAGGATGTTTAGAGGCAGAAAAAAAACCTCTGCCAGTGTGTCCAGGAGCAGCTTCTACGATTAAGCTCTGAAAAGGGCGAAACGTGTCTGAGGAGTTCTCCACAGTCACTGAAGCCATCTTTTACCCATCTCATTACATTTATGCAACAGGGAGTTGGTGTCTGTGTGAAGACGGACGCCATATTGTTGATGCATGTAAACGTGTCTAAACGCTAGACGCATCAAGTACTTGGGTGTTAATTCATTTTTTTTCATTTTTTTCTGCCAAAATTCTGCTGCCAGGAGGAAAGACGTTTTGGAGAGCTGGGCAAATGCCCCATATGCATGGGACCATAGTGTTGGCAAATGTAAATATGATTGCATATAGACTGTACAATCAGATTGCAAGGTATATGGTGATATCTCTCATTTCAACATACTCTGTTTTAGCTCAATTTTAGAACTTCATCTAGAGCTGGGCGTCAGCAACCTGTAGATCACAATCTACTAGTAGATTGCGGACAGGTGACTGTTAGATCTCGATCTGGGCTTGCTGACCCACCATTCCAGAGCATCAAACTGAGTGCAATGCAGAGGGGTTACTTGTAAAGTTGTAGCTGTAGTAGGGAGCAAGAGCCGCATTAGTCGATGCATCCTCTGTAGTGATGGCTCCTGTCCCAAGCGGAGTGATACCAACTGCACTCCACCTCTTATCCCGGCTAGCGGTCTCCAGAGTTGTGCTAGCAGCGGTTTACACACACAACGGGTACAGTGCAGTGTACCTGCAGCTTTTCTGCTCTCAGCCATAGACTTCTACTATATACTGCTGTTTTACCACCCCAAAATGTAGGTGTGAATGAGCCCTAAGGATGCCGCTGCCAAATGCAACTAAGGACTCATTCACAAGTGCAGCAGGCACTTCTGCTCCTCTGAAAAGTGATCCTAGTGTGTGTTCACAGGTGGTGAGGAAGCGATATGTTGCCTCCTCACCACCTGATTTAAAATCATGATGGCTCTGCAATGCACGCAATTGCGACACGGTAATACGGCAATTAGAGGTTTAAATCAGGTGTGAGGAGGCGACCACTGTGCCCAGTGATCTTTGATTCTCCCGTGTTGTTCAGGTAGATCTCCACCTCTTTATGGTCGCCTGCCCCCGATCTAGATTATTCATTAATTAGAGATGTTTAATAAAAAGAAAGCTTGTAGGCTAGACTCTTTTAGGGGTTACTCACTGTACTCCTTCCAGCAATTGGCTATCCTCCAACCATTTGTCCACATATACATTCCAGACTGGATTCCTTGATGTTGATGGAGAGGACAGTATATAAGGATTAGATTAGAGGTGCTGGATATAAAATTATTCCTAAATAGATTTATGGAGTGAAGTTTTTCGATTAGGAAATACGATTTTGGCTGGACTACTTTTTTATTCTAACCTTTATTCAACCAGATGACTTTGGCACCCTGATGTGCTGTGCACAGGACACACCAAATGCTGCCAGCGATATGCATACACCCTGCAAGACACATCTCTGCTGCGCCGGGGCCCACCAATCTACCCGCTCATCACCAATGAGGATTTTTGTTTCTACTCCCTAAGTCACTTATACCTTACTGTGACCGAAATCTTTGTATCCTAGTTCCCAAAACACCGAAGGACACAACAGAACCAAAAAAATCACTCAATCAAATAGATACACTTATATAGAAGTCCTACATTTTGTACTTTCTGAAAAATCCCCTGACTTCCCATAACAGAGAGCAGAGATGATGTGAAGAGAGTGAAATGACACATTGTCTGATAATCCGAAATGTGTGTATATTTATCTGCAGGCCATACTGCATACCTCCCAACAGGGACACCTTTTAGCACATAGTATTTAAGCAAAGGACATGTCCCTACCATAGCTCTGGTTGCATGGACCACAAAAAACTAATATGCAGAAAATGATTGGCTAAATCACAGAGTTTTTTTTACCTCTATTTTTCATTTATATTGGATTTTCAAAACATTTTACGTAGTAATATAGTAAAAAGTTGAATGCAGTGAACTCCATCGGTACAAAGCCTTGGCGTTCTTCTTTCATTTTATTAATATTTCAGTCGGATTTATGGAGGTAACTTTACACTGTACCGTGCCTTGATTTCATTTTATATCATCGTGGTCATCCTTGTGCTTTCAGCTTTCTGTGAAGAGAACCTGCATGTATGTTTGGCATGCTGTGCTGGCATTTATGAAATGAAGGGAGAAACACCCATGCTCTGTGGTGTACTGTTCCTCGGTGTCAACATGTCCAATGCAGGGCTGATTGGCTGAGTTGGGATGATTGGCCATTCACACATAATGTGATGACTGCCATTTTTCAACACTGGAAGAGTGCCAGTCACCACTAGGCCACTGTTGTTTTCTATGTGCCTCATTCACACTGCAATGCGGTGCGGTGCAGTGATCTACAATAAAATACAGACATGCTGCATTTTATTTCAGCGCACTGGGTGGCACTGTGCTGCTGTGTGGTGACATGAATGAAGTGTCACTTTGTGCAGTTTAAATAAAGTTGAGAAAAAAAGGAGACTGTGTGATGTGCTGAAATGCGCATCACGTTGCCCCCTCACTTAGGGTTGCCACCTGTCCAGGATTCACCCGGACAGTTTGGGTTTGGAATCATGCGACCAGGTTTCAGACTGTCTGAAACCCGGACACATTATTTAGACTAGACTATGGCTTCCCAGCAGGGTTGCTGGCTGCAGTTGTCCAAGCTGAGAGTGTCTGTTACACTCTTTCACACTGCCCAAAGAGCACTAACAACCCCCCCCCCCCACACACACACACAGACAGGAGAGGAGATCTGCGCCTCTTCCCCCCACCCCTACCCGTCTGTGTCTGCCCACATGCCAATCCCCGGCGCTGTGCCTCAGAATAGGAAAGTAACTTGGGGCCGGAAATTTGAAGTCCAGCAGCCTCAGATACATCTGGATGAGAGGTGCTGACCACCAAGGGGTGAGTGAGCTCACCATCCATCCCTATCAGTAACTGAAGTCTCCCCTTTCTCTCCCCTGCCTCTAAGTACACTAAGGCAAATCAGAGTTCTAAGAGCACCCCTTACATCAGATTTCCCCTTTACACCAGAGGCCACAGTGTTCCCCCTTACATCAGAGTCTTCTCCGTACATCAGAATTCTCAGTGTTTCCCCTTAAATCAGGGTTCCCAGAGCATCCCTTATATCAGAGTCTGCAGAGTTCCCCCTTACAGTGAAAGGGAACTCTGTGGACTCTGATGTAAAGGGGGACTTTTGTTGTTAACATCATATGATTATAAATGTTATTTAATAGAAAAATATATGTATAGTTCATACTATTAAAAAAAAATTGCCGTGCCCGCTAAAGTGTTCGGGTTTGACTTGAAGAAAAGATGGCAACCCTACCCTCACTGCGCCTCATTGCAGACAAAACTGACAGCCTGCACACTAAACAGCTCCAGTTTAGGCCATATTGACGTTAGGCAATTTGGAGTTGCAGGCAGAATCACTGCAATTCTGCCTGTAAATCCAAATCGCTGCAAAACGCGCAAAACGCATTTGTGTGACGTTATTCTTAATGGTTCCCCAAACATGGGGCGACTCTGACGCAATTGTCGTGCAACAGAATCACACAGCAAAACATGCATTTAAAAATTGCACTAAACTTGTCGCCCCAAAAGGAGCAGTAGCTTCTTTTGGGTGACCAATGCTCATAGTTCAGCCTATTGAAGTGAATGAGCTGCCCTATGCTCAACATGCGGAAACACATATAAATCGCGCTTTTAAAACCGCAAGCCTCAATCAAAATGCCAACAAAGTAACATTTTATTTGTTTGATCATCACTAGCTAAAACTGTTTTTTACTTTATTTTGTTGCTTTTGTTTCATTTTGCAGTTAAAGCGGAACTTCAGTCATTTTTTCATCTTTCCATCTATTAAATCTTCTGCCCTTGTTGTTTTAACTTTGGATAGTATAACATTTTTTTTCTGCCAGTAAATACCTTATACAGCCCACCTCCTGTTTCTTGTCTGGTAAAAAGCCTAGGCTTATGACATCATGCATAGCTTTCTCTCACTCTCCTGAGAGTTTGCCAGGAAGGGAGGGTGAGTCATAAGAGGGCTAATGAGAGCTGCAGAGCTGGAGATGTGCCTTTGTGTGTTTGTGTAGCAGCAGCAGGCAGCAACTTCAGCAGCCCACAGTTAAAATGGTTGCAGCCAGACTCAGTGGGGGAAGATTTTTGCAGCATATTTGGCAAGTACAGAATCACAGTACTGTATATACTCGAGTATAGGCCGAGTTTTTCAGCACGTTTTTTTGTGCTGAAAGTGCCCCCCTCGGCTTATACTCGAGTCAAGCATTTTTCTGCAGCAGAAATGACATTTTCTGACCCGAATTTGGGGCCCCGTATCTCAGGGTCACTTGGTGCTAGGAACCCACAATTTGGTATGCCAACCTAGTGGAATCTGCACTACAATATATCCAAATTTTCTAGCACCAAGTGTCCCCGAGAAACGGGGCCCTAAAGTCGGTTCGGAAAATGTCATTCTCTGCTGCAGAAAAGGGCTTGACATTTTACGACCCGAATTTGTGGCCCTGTATCTCGGTCACTTGGTCACTTGGTGTTAGGAACCCCAAATTTGGTGGGCAAACCCAGTGGAACTAGCAATACAACATATCCAAATGGCACCAAGTGGCCCCGAGATACAGGTCCCCAAAGTCGGTCAACTGTGTCCATCTGCAGCAATGTCATTTCGGGACCCTTTGGGTCCAGAGACCCCAGCTGCAGCTATGGGCTGCAGCTGCAGCTATGGGGCATCTAGGAACCCTTAGCTACAAAGTTTGAAGTTTGGGGGAACCTATGGCTGCAAATGGGCACAGTGAGGCATGCAAATGGGCACAGTGAGGCTGCAAATGGGCACAGTGAGGCTGCAAATGGGCATTGTTGACCCTCTTTTACACTTATGCCCCGTACACACGGTCGGAAAATCCGACCACAAAATCCATCGGATTTTTTCCGACGGATTTTGTCCGACACTGGTGTTGCATACACACGGAAAAAGTTGTCGGAAAATCCGATCATTCTGAACGTGGTGACGTTTGTTGCCTACAATGGGACTACGTAGAGGCTAGTAGCCAATAGCTTTGGTCTTGTAATGTGATCTGAGCATGCGTGGCACTTTGTCCATCGGAATTCGCTACACACGATCGGAAAATCCGACGGAAAAAGTCAGATGGAGCCTACACACGGTCGGAATTTCCGACAACATTGTCCGATAGGACATTTTCCGTTGGAAAATCCGACCGTGTGTATGGGGCATTACAGTAGCTGCGCATTTCTCACCCTAGGCTTAAACTCGAGTCAATATGTTTTCCCAGTTTTTTGTGGTAAAATTAGGTGCCTCGGCTTATATTCGGGTCAGCTTATACTCGAGTATATATGGTATACATAAAATAATATGCAAAGAAGCTTCAGAATGGCAAAGATGTTTTTATTACAAATTATGTGAGCAGACTGCAGTTCCCCTTTAAGTGACAAGTATGTAAATCATTAAAGTGTACTTATAGCCAAAGCTGACTCATGTCAGATTTTCATTCCTGTCTGTGTATTGGCTGGGGAGATTTGCTCCTTTATGTATCTTGGTGACCACTGTCACCCTGGACAAAAAGTGATAGGTAATCCTAAATTTTACTGTAGTCACCAGTACAGAAAGTAAGGGTAAATATTTCTGTTTTAGCAAAAACTGTCTGAGGGAAGGAGGGTATTTCCTCTCACTTCCTGTTATGTCTCTGGGGCAGGAAGGGATAGGATTGCCACCTTTTCTTCAAGCCAAACCTGAACACTTTAGCGGTCTGGGGCACCTTTGGGTGCCCCAAAGAGAATAGTAATGCGGTGTGCATAGCGCGCCGCAGCGAACATTGGGTGTGGCCAAATTGCTCTTGCTGACATCATCACCCTGCCCCCCCTTAGGGTGACCACATTTCCAAACTGCCATTCAGGGACCCACCCCCACCCCCCAGGCAGGGGCATATGAAATCAGCAGGATGGACAGGGGGACCGTGGGATGGACAGGGGAACCCGTGGGATGGACAGGGGAACCGTGGGATGGACAGGGGAACCGTGGGATGGACAGGGGAACCGTGGGATGGACAGGGGAACCGTGGGATGGACAGGAGGACCGTGGGATGAACAGGGGGACCGTGGGATGAACAGGGGGACCGTGGGATGAACAGAGGGACCGTGGGATGGACAGAGGGACCGTGGGATGGACAGAGGGACCGTGGGATGGACAGAGGGACTGTGGGATGCACAGGGGGACAGGGGGATGCACAGGGGGACAGGGGGACAGTGGAATGGACAGGGGGACAGTGGGATGGACAGGGGGACACTTACACATACGGACTTGTCTCTGACTGTCTCCCCGACCTCTCAGTTCTCACTTCTTCCTTCCTAGTAGGCTGTTCCCTGAAGCCTGCGCTCTCCCTGCCGGTCTCGTCTTCCTCCTCGCTGTACTGGGATGAGGCGAGCGTCCCCTCCGCGCCTCCTGTCTGCCATGTCAGTGAGAAGAGAAACCGCGGGGCTGCACTGGAAACTACACTTCCCAGTGTGCAGCGCGGCACACGAAGCCCTCCATAGAGATGACTGGGGGAGGCGGCTTGTGTAGCTTGTCTGAGCGGAGCGGACATGCTCCCCGCCGGAGCAGAGTGGACCTGCCCAAGCCGAACCGACCTGGCCGACCCAAGCCAAGCAGATCCGCCCCCCGTCCAAGCCGTTTATTAGTGTAGCTGTGTGTCATTATTTCATTCTGGGACACTGTATTGTCCCGGAATGAAGGTGTCCAGGACACGGGACACAAATATGAATTCAGGGACAATCCCGGGCAATCCGAGACAGGTGGTCACCCCCCCAGTGATGCCAAACCTGCGCCCAGACAGCCGCCCGCAGCAACAGATTTGTATGTGACTATCTTGCTTACTTGGGGAGCCACAGCCCACTCAGTCTGCCTGAAACCCGAACACATGATTCAAAACCCAGACTGTTCGGGTGAATCCAGGTGGCAACCCTAGGAAATGAAGAGAAATCTCCCTAACAGGACACAGACAGAAAACAAAAAAAAAAAATAATAATAATCTGAAGGCCGGAAATAAGATAAAAAAACATCTAGCAGGAAGCAAAGTAAAAATTGAAACTGATAGCTGGGGAATTCCTTACATGAATTAAGAGGAATTAGGGGAAATTCAGGGAAATTCCTAAAACAGATAAAAGTTGTTTATAGATTAATATTTACCACATGACTAGGGTAGCCAGATAACCTCCTACCCCAATAAAACATGAACGAACAAAACTTTTATTAACACAAACTGTAAAACGAACATTTTATTTCAAATATTAAAAAAACAATAAAAATATTCAAAATATCCCATCTATCAAAACAAGTAAACGGATGCTAGTCCCTGACGACCCCTTAATACTTGTTGAGCCTGTAATCCCTGTTGTTGGCATTATACTGTCCCCAGCCGCCAACTCGCCTCGAGGACTCGCTAACTGACCACAGACCCCCAACTTATTAACAGTTATTTCGGACTGACATCAGCCCAGCCAGAAGGACTCCATATCTGGGATGGGTCCCAACTTTTAAAGCCATTTTCTATATATAAACTACCGCCAAGGACCCACGCCACTAAAATCCCCTATATCAGCAACTAAAACCCCAAAATTAGGGAGGGAGGGTGGGAACTTCACTAAACTCCTGCTGACCTCCAACCGACTGCTAACTCCACCCAGAACTGAAACACTTATATTACTCCACCCCCTGAACTATCGTCCAATCAGGTAAGTACCAACAACTCTTTGCCCTGCAAACCATTTAACCCTTCCACTACTTCTGTTCCTAGCACCCTGTCATGTATGTACTATGCCTACACTGCGCTCCTGCTGCGTACATGTCTAACTGTAGGATGCAACTAGCATTAAGTCCTAATGACAATAAAATATCCACTGTTTTTATGGTTTATTTAACCGGTTCCCGACCCGACCGGCCGCCGCAGTTATACTGCAGCAGAATGGCACCCCTGGGCGAGCCTCCTTAGCTTTACGGCGGCCCTTTAAGACGCTGTAGGAGGCCGATGCGAGTGCCCAGGCACGATGACCTCCGAGCACCCACGATCACTCGTGACAGAGCGAGAACCGGGATCTGTGTGTGTAAACACACAAATCCCGGTTCTCTCAGGGTAGAGGAGACAGATTGTGTGTTCATACTAAGTAGGAACACTGATCTGTCTCCTCCCCTAGTCAGTCCCATCCCCTTCACAGTTAAAACACACTAGGGAATACAGTTAACCCCTTAATCGCCCCCTAGTGTTAACCCCTTCCCAGCCAGTGACATTTATACAGTAATCAGTGCATTTTTATAGCACTGATCGCTGTATAATTGTCAATGGTCCCAAAAATGTGTCAAAAGTGTCCAATTTGTCCGCCGCAATATCACAGTCCCGAAAAAAAAATCGCAGCTCACCGCCATTACTAGTAAAAAAAAAAATAATAATAAAAATGCCATAAATCTATCCCCTATTTTGTAGATGCTAAAAATTTTGTGCAAACCAATCAATATACGCTTATTGTGATTTTTTTTTACCAAAAATATGTAGAAGAATATATATTGGCCTAAACTGAGGAAAAAATTATTTAAAAACAAAAGAAAAAAATTGGGATAAGATGCAGATATTATCAGATACCACCAAAAGAAAGCTCAATTTGTGGGGAAAAAAAAAGGACATCAATTTTGTTTGGGTACATTGAGCAGCCAAATCTTCTAGGGCTGAAGTGGTTAAATAATTAGTGAAGTAAGTCATTATATGCCTTAAGGAGAGCAAAGGGTGTTTCGCCCTTTTTTCCACTGAGTTGCACTAGACTGTCATCAGTGGCTGATGCAATATACTAAACACAGTATCGCTATGTAACAGGTTTGCAAATTGCAGTAAGGAATGTGTGTTTTGCCAACATACTATAGATAGCACTAGGTGCTTTCTGTAAACATGTGTAGTCAGACTCAGACAGATCACAAAGGAATGTCTAGCTTATGACGTTATCGTTCAGCGTATGACAAAATGGATCTCCTTGTCAGACCAGCTTGCACTAAGCATAAAATTGTTGTTTTCAGCACTGGAATAATGGTAGTTTATTACTTAACCACTTCAGCCATGGAAGATTTGGCTGCTGAATGACCGGGCCATTTTTTTGGGATTCGGCACTGCATCGCTTTAACTGACAATTGCGTGGTCATGCGATGATGCACCCAGACAAAATTGACGTCCTTTCTTTTCCCACAAATAGAGCTTTCTTTTGGTGGTATTTGATCGCCTCTGCGGTTTTTATTTTTTTTTGCGCTATAAACAAAAAAAGAGCGACAATTTTGAAAAAAAAACAATGGGGGTTATTTACTAAAGGAAAATCCACTTTGCACTGAAAGTGCACTTGGAAGTAAAGTCGCTGTAGATCCATGGGGGACATGCAAGGAAAATAAAAAAACTGCATTTTCGCTTGCACATGATTGGATGATAAAATCAGCAGAGCTTCCACTTATTTCAGATCTACCCCTTAGATTTAGAGCGACTGCACTTCCAAGTGCACTTGCAGAGCAAAGTGGATTTGCCTTTCGTAAATAACCCCTAATATTTTGTACCTTTTGCTATAATAAATATCCCAATTTTTATTTATTTTTTTCAGTTTAGGCCGATATGTATTCTTCTACATATTTTTGGTAAAAAAATTGCAATAAGCATATATTGATTGGTTTGCGCGAAAGTTATAGCGTCTACAAAATAGGGAATAGATTTATAGCATTTTTATTATTATTTTTTTTTTACTAGTAATGGCGGCGATCTGTGGCTATCAGGACTGCGACATTATGGCGGACACATCGGACACTTTTGACACATTTTTGGGACCATTGGCATTTATACAGCGATCAGTGCTATCAAAATGCACTGAATACTGTAAAAATTTCACAGGCAGGGAAGGGGTTAACACTAGGGGGTGAACAAGGGGTTAACTGTGTTCCCTGCTACGTGTTTCTTAGCTAATAGGAACACACGATCTGTCATTCCTCTCAGAACAGAACAGGGATTTGTGTGTTTACACACACACTTCGCTGTTCTGCCTCTCGTGCTCGCGATCGCTCGTGGCCGGTGGTCATCGCTACTGTCGGCCACGAGCATTGGCACCCCGACAGTGCAGCGGGCGCGTGCACGCCTGCTATCCCGATCACGCTGGTACGTGATCCTGCACTTCTGGGTCAGCGACCCACTCCTGCTGTAATTGGAAACAGCGGGAGCCAATCAGCGGGCTTGATTTCCGCCGGGACCTGCCGATCATTCAGAACACAAGCAGAAGGGGAAGGCACTGCTAAACAGGAACATGGATCTTTGCCTTCCCCTAGTCAAAGCACCTCTCCCACAGTTGGTAAGCACAACTTAGGAATACATTTGACCCTTTGATCGCCCCTAATGTTAACCCCTTCCCTGCCAGTGTCATTAGTACAGTGACAGTGCATATTTTTTAGCACTGATCACTGTATTAGTGTCACTGGTCCCCAAAAAGTGTCAGTTAGGTGTCCAATTTGTCTGCTGCAATATTGCAGTCCTGCTATAAGTCACTGATCGCCACCATTACTAGTAAAAAATGTATAAATAAAATAAAAATATCCTATAGTTTGTAGAAACCAATCAATATACGCTTATTGGGATTTTTTAAAACAAAAATATGTAGCAGAATACATATTGGCCTAAATTGATAAAGAAATTAGATTTTTTTTTACATTTTATTACATTTATTTATTACATTTTTATTACTGGTTACTGGTTTTATAGCAGAAAGTAAAAAACATTGTTTGTTTTTTTCAAAATTGTCACCCTTTTTTTTGTTTATAGAGCAGAGGTGATCAAATACCATCAAAAGAAAGCTCTATTTGTGGGGAAAAAAAAGGGCAAAAATGTTATTTGGGTACAGCGTTGCAAGACCACGCAATTGTCAGTTAAAGTATTGCAGTGCCGTATCGCAAAAAATGGCCTAGTCATTAAGAGGGGTAAACCTTCCAGAGCTGAAGTGGTTAAAGTAGAACTACACTGCATCTGAGCACCACAAACCAAAAATTCTAATTCATTTTATATATTCAGTGCAAACTCATCCATTCATGTCTTCGTGCTTGATTTGCTGAGAAAAACGACCCCCTAGCATTTCTGGCTGTGGCCATCTTGAGTAAGGGCAAATGATTTATGAAACGTTTACTTCCTGGAATCATCTGCCCTTAGCTCAGGTATGCAGGCAGGAGTCTGTGCTTAGCTGAGAAAACTCCTCTTCTCCTGAAGACTCCTGGGATGTATGGCATCTTTTACCTAATGCCCCGTACACACGGTATAGCTATGCTATCCCATATATTTGACAGCGGTAAATTGCTTTCATTCCCAGAAATGCGAGCCAAGTTCAACCTGCCCGCCAACATGTGGTATTCATACCTTCAGCTCTCTGGCATGCTGTTGCTGCGCAGGGAGATGCAGGGGAATGGGCACTGTTGCCCACCCCGGTATTCCATGTGCTGCAAACGAGCAGTTCAACTATAGGGATTGTATCCCAATGCTATCAAATGTTACTTGCAAGACACCTACGAGCATACACATGTGGGGCAGTGGCTGCGTGGGAGAAAGACTTAGGTCAACTTACGGGAGATCAATGGGAGGAAGCCTTGCAATCCATAACCATCTGCTCTTTAAATGTAGCTCAAAAAGTCTCCCAACTGTACATAATATTAAGGGTACACCCCTGAAAAACTACATAAGATGGGCAGACTGGCAGACCCTCTGTGCTGCCGATGCCAGCGGCACAGTGGGGACCTCATCCATCTCCTGTGGCGCTGCCTGAAGCTCCACCAGTACTGGACCGAGGTGATTGATACGCTCAACAAAGTGTTCCAAACGAAGGTACCTAAAGACCCTATATGCTGCCTACTTGGGGTCCTGGTGGAGGTGATCCCTGAAGAATTGGTCAGGGTTGCATTCTCTAGGGCACTGTTGCAAGCCCGGAAACTTATCCTAATGGGATGGAAATCCGCATCGCCACCCACTAGCACCTCTTGGATAACACACATGGGAAACACCCTTATTATGCAAAAATACATTTATCAACACAGGGGATGTCCGGGCAGGTTTGAATGTATATGAACATGTTGGTTAGATACGCCAGGTCTAAGCCCTAATGAACTTGTGATGTCTTGGCTGCTACAGTGTCCCTAGGGGGGAAGATATACCTGAAATGAACCACGCATGCTGTGGGCTGTGTCAGTAGAGGGACGGAGTAGTGGAAAATAACTGCTAGAAGTACTTTGATGTGTATCAAGGACATGATGTATAAGTTAATGGTCAAAGATCTCTTTTATGTACATGTACATTGAATGATGATGAATCTTGACAAGTTCAATAAAAACCTTTTCTGATTTAAAAAAAAAAAAAAGAATGCGGTGACGTACAACACTACGACGAGCCGAGAAAATGAAGTTCAATGCTTCCGAGCATGCATCGAATTGTTTCCGAGCATGCGTAAGGATTTTGCGCCTCAGAATTGCTACAGACGATCGGAGTTTCCGATCGGAACTTTTTCCGACCAAAACATAGAGAACCTGCTCTCAATCTTTTGCTGGCGGGAATTCCGCCAGCAAAAGTCCGATGGAGCATACACACGGTCGCATTTCCTGACCAAAAGCTCTCATCGGACTTTTGCTGGTGGAATTTCCGATCGTATGTACGTGGCATTAGCCTGTATACCAGTGACTGAAGAAATGTAAAAATATGTTTAAAACAAATAAATATGACATACTTTCCTATCTATTTACTAATGCGAGCAGCATAAGGAATAAAAATAGTCAATGTTATTTGAGAGAGTGAGGTTCCACTTTAAAGAAAGTCTCTGGAAAATCGCAGGTAACTCACACAAAAAATGTGGGTACACCCACACTGCAACCAAACCACAGCCCAACAGTGTGAAATGGCCCTTACTTCCTTCAATTCTGTGACACGTATTACATAGTTACATAGTAGGTAAGGTTGAAAAAAGTCTCAAGTCCAACCTATGTGTGTGGTTATATGTCAGTATTACATTATATATCCCTGTATGTTGCGGTCGTTCAGGTGCTTATCTAATAGTTTTTTGAAACTATCGATGCCCCCCCCTGCTGAGACCACCGCCTGTGGAAGAGAATTCCACATCCTTGCCGCTCTTACCCATTCACTATGCTATGTGAGTGGGCACTGTGGTGTCTAACATTTCACAGAGCCTACTTTCTGAACTAATGAGGTGGTTTCAGGAGGTTGGTAATGAGGGGTTTCAGGAGGCGGAGTCAGTACAGGAATCACCACTTGCAGGTCGCAAAGTACCATGGGATATGTAGCCCTTAGGTGGGAAAAATAGGGGCGCAGTTTTGCAGCGTCTTGCTTTTTCCTGAGGCCGGCAGTCAAATCGTTCCTATCCTGAACTTGATTCTTCTGCGTTTAGGAGAGGGAGGTTGAACCTCACCTAACTGCAGCAGCTCCTAACCCAGGGGTAGGCAACCCCCAGAATTGGTGTCACAAGCAGCACGCAAAGCCTCTTTTGCTGGCAATCGACTCCCTCCCCATCAGCAGAGCATCGCAGGGAAGTGTCAGTGAGACACTAATGTATTTCAATTTCAGAATTCCCCGCACCGCACCTGCACTGAGAGGAGGCACTGTGCCCCCACACATTGTAAAAGATGGGAAACATTGTTTGGTTTCTTTAACTTTGCTGTAGCTGCGATCATCAGCTTTTGTGATGGAGAAAAGAGTGGGTGCAGTTTTGCTAGGGGGGAGGAGGAGGACTGTCATTGGTCACTGCTAAAGCCTATCACAGTCCTGCTAGCCCTGCCCACCATCTGGAGGAAGATGACTCTCTTGGTTGCCACCACCAATCTCAGAAAGAAGGGATTTCACTGTGATTGAGAAAACCACAATCAGGTGACAGTTTGTGGAATTACCGTTGAGCTTCTGGGAACCCACTGCACTCTGTGTGCCTTTAAGACACAGCCAGTATTCAGATCAATGAAAATCACACCCAACTTTTCCTGTGGCGCAGAACTCTGCACTTTTTCTCAGCTGCGGGTGCCCAAATTATGATCCTGCACACAGGCCCCCTGCTTTCAGAAAATGCCCCTGACCGGAGCTCATCATTGCACATC
>JAQSEC010004097.1:0-13228 GCA_028564925.1 Lithobates sylvaticus | reverse complement strand
TGATGATCGTTCCTACTACTACCGCTTTTTCCTTTTCCGGGATGAAGGGGATGAGTCTGCGTAGCATGCGAAGGAGATGGTGGGATCCGCTGATTACGGATCCTATTTGTGCCTCCATTGTCATCTCTGAATCAAAGATTACTCCGAGGCTTTTGGCTTTGTTGCTTGGAAGGATGGTCTGTTCCAAGATGGTTGGTGGTGTCCAAGGGGTCTTCGTCTTTTTCCTTGAGTTTGCGTCGAGGAGCAGTAATTCTGTTTTTGATCCATTTAGTTTGAGGGAGCTAGTGGTCATCCAGTCATCTATCAATGTGAGACATTTTCCTAGTTCCTGGTATTGGTCTTTTTGTCCGGTGATCCGGAAGTACAGTTGAGTGTCGTCCGCGTATGAGTGGAAGCACAGATCCAATTTGCTAATAATTTTGAAGAGTGGTCGGATGTAAATGTTGAACAGTACTGGTGACAATGGTGATCCTTGAGGGACTCCATAAGTGATTGCCCGAGTTTCCGAAGTGAAGGCTCCTAGTTTCACTGTTTGTGACCGGTTTCCTAAGAAGGAAGCGAACCATGGCAGATCTCCATCTGTAACTCCTGCCACTTCCTTGAGGCGGCTGAGAAGCATGTTGTGGTCCACTGTGTCGAACGCCGCACTGAGATCCAGCAATACCAGAAGACACGATTCTCCCTCATCCGCTGCTTCTAGGGCGTCATCCCATATTTTCAGAAGTGCCGTTTCTGTGCCATGGCCTGGGCGGAAGCCCGATTGTAGTGGGTATAGGAGCTTGTGTGTGTCCAGCTGAAGTTGAAGCTGTTGTACTACTACTTTCTCCATGATCTTGGAAATGGTGTTCAGGCTTGTTACCGGTCTGCGATTGTTCGGATCCTTGGGGTCGAGGTTGGGTTTCTTTAGTAATGGTTTGATGATGCCTTGCTTGAGGGAATTCGGAACCAATCCTTCTTTGAACGACTGATTTACTAGGTGTGTGATAGCGGGGGCCAGAATGTCGGAGCATTCTTTCAAGAGTTTTGTGGGGATGATGTCGTTTGGCGAGGTGCTGTCTCGGAGGCTCTTGATGACATTTTTGGTTTCATCCGTTGTGATCGGGGTAAGTGAAAAATGTGGTGCTTGTGCGCTGTGGATGTAAAATTCCTTACCTGGGTTGAGTTGAGTAGAGCTGGTTGTTGTTTTTTTTTTTGTTGAATTATTTTCTGAATGTTGTCTATTTTGTTGATCAAAAAATCTGATAATTTGTTGCAGTATTCTTGAGTTTCGTTTCCTAGGGGCTCAAGGCAGGTGGGGTTCATAGTCTGGGCGACTAGTTTGAAAAGTTCCCGTGGTCGGTTTAAGGCTTTTGAGAGGGTGTTTGAGACATGTTCTTTTTTTGCTGTGAAAATTGCTTTATGATATCTCTTGGTGAGTATTCTGTAGTTTGTGTGATTTTCCTTTGTGGTGTTTCTTCTCCAGGCTCTTTCTGCTCTTCTGTGTTCCCGTTTCAGTAGAGTAAGCGTGCCATTAAACCAACCAGAATTTTTCTTGCGGATGGGTACTCGATGTTTCGGGGCGACTGCGTCTGCTGTTTGTAGAAGTGCCTTGTTTATGAAGCTGAGTATTCGTTCTGTTGAGTGGTTTTGATTTAGTGTACCCATTTTGTGTGTTAGTGTGGTTTTGAAGATTTCCGAATGTAGTTTCTTCTGCGATCTAATCCAGTGTGTTGTTGCTGCTGGGTTTGGTTTTTGCAGGGAGATGTTGGTGGCGATCTCAAATTTGATAGCGTGGTGGTCTGACCATGGTAGCGCTATGTTGTCTTGAATGCTGATGTCCGTATTTTGCTTGAAGATGAGGTCCAGGATGTGACCCGACCCATGTGTGGGAGCCTTTACTAGTTGTTGAAGCCCTAGGTCTTCCAGTTGATTGATGCAGGTGGTGGCGATGGGGTCTTCGGTGGAATTCGCCCAGAGGTTGAAATCTCCGAGTACCAGAATCTTGTTGTTTTTCAGGGTGTGTGCCGAGATGAATTCCGTGAGTGGTATCGGTAGATTTTTCTTTGGTCCTGGTGGTCTGTAGCATAGCAGCATGTGGATGGTTTCTTGTGGTGTGGTTTGCATCTGTAGAGTAAGTGTCTCCATAAACGTTGCTTTGTTCTGTACCGTAGGTTTGACGAGCGCTAGATGAGCTTTGAAGATCACTGCTAGGCCTCCTCCTTTTTTTCCTTTCCGATGCTCGGTTAGGATCCTGTAGTTTTCTGGCACTAATTCTGTTAGGATGGTGTTGCAGTCGGGTGTTAGCCAGCTTTCCGTGATGAAGAGGCAATCTATGTTGTTTTGTGTGATGAAGTCATGGATTTCGTGCCTGTGCTTGACTGCCGATCTGGTGTTAATCAAGGCGCATGCTAACTGTTGCGGTTGAGTTGTAGTCTTCTTATGTTTGATCGTTGCTTGTGGATTGATCCTTAGTAGTCGTTCTTTTTGTAATATTTTTTGAATGTCGGTCGGTAGAGTTGCGGTCAAATTTCTTAGTCTGCATAGGGACTCTGCTGAGTATTTGAAATTGCACATGTTGAGGTGCTCCAAAAAAATTTCCCTGCTGTGGACGAGATGATGCGTTGAAAAAACGCTGATGCTGTTGTTGAGGCGATAACGGTCTTGCGCAGGCTAGTTGAAGATGTTGCGGATCTGTGGGAAAACCCTGTAGACCTACACCCTCCCTCCCGTTGATCCAGAGGAAGGCGAAAAACCCCTACTAGCGCGGCCAATTGCTGTAGCAGAGGAAAAAATTCCTTCCTGACCCCCGAGGGGCGGTCGGATGTTGGTCCCTGGATCAACTGCTAAGTGGTTGTCCCTGCGTTACTTACCAGAATATTTACCTTACCGGGTGATCCAATGATGGCGATAGGGTGGATCCTGATGTTGATCTCCCTGCACAGGTACTATGACCCTGTTACAACCTCCTGTTCTAAACTCCTGGTTTTAACTCACCACTTAGACAAGTTCCACTTGGACAGAGTTCAACCAGTCTCAAGGATGAGCAGGCTCACGATGAGCTCTACACAAACTTATATAGGCCTGAAACACCTGGGAGCAATTAGGCACTCCCCTTAATTAGTAAGCTGAAGGAAGGAAAGGAAAAAAAAAAACTGTTTAAAAAGTGTAAGAAGAAAAGGGTATTAAGAAGATAAAATGGAAAAGGTCCAGAAGAACCTAAAAATGCAATCCAGCAATCACCAGCGATCAAAAAAGCAAAATTTGTTCACTCTCCACACAGTGTCCTCACTGTTTGGCTTCCAACCAAAATTCTGATGAAATTTATAAAAAAATAAATAAAAAAAAAGGGCACTTTTGTCAAAAGACTTAAGCTACAATGATGCGAAAAGGAGAAGGGACAAAGATGAACTATTAAGTTGAATTAAGTCACTCTAATGCCGCGTACACACGAAGGGACAATCCCGCGGGATTATCCTCTGGACTGAAGTCCAGCGGATAATCCCCTCGTGTGTGGGCGCCGGCGGACTTTTTGGCGCCAAAGTCCGGCGGACCAAAGTTTTAAGTTTGGTTTTAAAATTATCCGCTGGACTTGGCAGTCCGGCGGACAATCCCGCCGTTAGTGGGCAAGTCCGCGGGACTTTTGAAATGAACGGACTTGCCGCTCATCGGCAAGTCCGTTCATTTAGCACGTGACTTCAGGTTACGTAGCTAGCGTAGGCAGTCACTGCCGCCGCGCTAGCTCCGTGACCTGGCATGGATTTAAAGGGACTCCCCACGCCGAAAAAACGGCGTGGGGGTTCCCCCCAAATCCATGTCAGACCCTCATCCGAGCACGCAGCCTGGCAGGCCAGGAAAAGGGGTGGGGACGAACGAGCGCCCCCCCCCTCCTGAGCCGTACCAGGCCGCGTGCCCTCAACATGGGGGGTGCCCTGGGGAAGAGACCCCCGAAGGCGGATCGAGACCCCCAGACGACGGCGGCGACGACGAAGAAGGTAGCCGGACTCCCCCGCTCGTGAAAGAGCTAGGTAAAAGAGCAGAAGAGAGCGGAGGAGTCCGGCGAGAAGACCCCCAAGACGGAAGAAGACCCCCGGAGCAGTGCAATAAAATATTTTTTCAAAAGTGTGTGTGTTTTTGTACTTTACATTTTACACCTTAGGTGAATGGGTAGGGGTACATCGTACCCCATACTCATTCACATAGGGTGGGGGGCCGGTATCTGGGGGCCCCCTTATTAAAGGGGGCTCCCAGATTCCGATAAGCCTCCGCCCGCAGACCCCGACAACCAACGGCCAGGGTTGTCGGGAAGAGGCCCTTGTCCTCATCAACATGGGGACAAGGTGCTTTGGGGTGGGGGGGCGCACGGCCCCCCTATCCCCAGGGCACCCCCCATGTTGAGGGCACGCGGCCTGGTACGGCTCAGGAGGGGGGGGGCGCTCGTTCGTCCCCACCCCTTTCCTGGCCTGCCAGGCTGCGTGCTCGGATGAGGGTCTGACTTGGATTTGGGGGGAACCCCCACGCCGTTTTTTCGGCGTGGGGATTCCCTTTAAATCCATGCCAGCTTGCGGAGCTAGCGCGGCGGCATTTACTGCCTACGCTAGCTACGTAACCTGAAGTTACGTTCGAAATGAACGGACTGCTCCGTGTGTGGGCAAGTCCGTTCATTTTCAAAAGTCCCGCGGACTTTTGGCCGGCGGATTATCCGCTGGAGAAGTCCGTGCGTGTGTGGGCTAGTCCACACGCTCGGAAAGTCCAGCGGACCTAGCTGGAAAGTCCCGCGGGATTGTCCGCTGGACTAGGTCCGCCGGCAAAAGTCCGCACGTGTGTACGCGGCATAACTCTCATAAGATTTCGCTGAAGTGACACAAAAAAAAAAAAAATAGAAGGGATGTTTAGGTGGTATTTTTGCTAGGTGGGGATTTTTTTTTTTGGGGGGGGGATTGTTCTAGTATGGATGAATAGGGGGATTTTTGCTAGGAGTGGAAAGTATTTTTGGGGAGGGGGTTTGTGCTAGTATGGATGATTAGGTGGTATTTTTGGTAGGAGTGGATTTTTTTGGGGGGGAGGGGGGATTTGTTCTAGTAGGGATGATTGGGGGGGGTATCTGTGCTAGGAGGGACATTTTTTGGGGGGCAGGGGGTTTGTTCTAGTAGGGATGATTAGGGGGTATTTGTGCTAGGAGGGGATTTTTTTTTTGGGGGGGGCAGGGGGTTTGTTCTAGTAGGGATGGTTGGGGGGTATTTGTGCTAGGAGGGTATTTTTTGGGGAGGCAGGGGGTTTGTTCTAGTAGGGATGATTAGGGGGTATTTGTGCTAGGAGGGGATTTTTTTTTGGGGGGGGGCAGGGGGTTTGTTCTAGTAGGGATGATTAGGGGGTATTTGTGCTAGGAGGGGATTTTTTTTTGGGGGGGGGGGGGGGGGCAGGGGGTTTGTTCTAGTAGGGATGATTGGGGGGTATTTGTGCTAGGAGGGGATTTTTTTGGGGGGGAGGGCATGGGGGTTTGTTCTAGTAGGGATGATTGAGGGGTATTTGTGAAATGGAGAGGGGGGATTTATGCTAGGAGTGGGGATTGGGAGGGGGGTTTAAGCTGGGAGGAGGGATGGGGGAGTAATTTGTGCTGGGAGGGGGGATTTGGAATAGGGGAGAGGATGTGTACTCAGAGGGAAAATTTGAGGGGGTAGAGAATTTGTGCTAGGAGGGGTGATTTTTTTTTTGGGGGGGGGGGGGAATTTGTGTTGGGGGAGAAAAGATTAGAGCTGAGAGGGGGGTGCAAAGATTTGTGTTGGGAGGGGGGATTTCAGCAGGGGGGCAGATTTGTACTGGGAAAAGAGGGAATTTATGCTTAGGGGTCAGCATGCAGATTAGTGCTTGATTTTTTTTGGCGAGGGGGGGGGGGGGGGGGGTTGTTGATAATGCTCACATATGTAGTGGGGGGGTAGTTTAGCATGTTCGCCCTGGGCTCTAGATGAACTTGTCCCGGCACTGGCAGCGTTGACCTCTATCTGTCTACAATTCTGTACATCAGCTACCACCTTATTTCCTCTCGGAGAAGAAGAAGCAGATTTTGTCTGGAAAATGAAATCATAAACGACTCAAGTAGCATCAATAATGTGATTTGTAACTTGGATGGTTGTGTTATTTAATGATACAATATGAAGGTGACACAATGACAGAAAACATGGACTTTTGTACTTTTGTTTTTATTACTATTATATGTGAACAGAAATAAAAAAATCTGCATTTGATACAATGTATTTCTGTCTCTTTGACAATCAGATATCTTTGGAATCCCGGATCCTTTATACACTGCTTATGATTTTGTAGAGCTCACAATAACAGATCCATTTTTCGATACACTTTGGAGACAATCTCCTCTCTCTCTCTCTCCATTGTATAAATTCTTCCCTTTACCAGAGCTCAGAAAAATCTATTGTGGTTTCCCTCAGCACCGTGTTTTGCTAAAGTTGTGCCTTAATGGTGTAATTTTAGCAATTGTGGAAAGCGCTATGTGAAGAATTATGGGAGTTCGGGCTTCACGGCGGAGGCTGTAAAGGCAACAGAAGTGCCAAACACAAATCAAGGAACTATTTACAAACATTTTGTTCCTCTCGTCTCAAGAAAGACGCGTTCGTGTGAGAAGACGTACCAGGGATTTTAGGAGGAACGGCCCTCAGGGGCTACAGACAGAAGGCAATATGTTTGGGGGCTTTTTTCTTATTTATGATCTTCGAGTGAGATTGGAAATTTTAAAATTGAGCCGAAAAAAAATAAAAAAAATATGGTCTGTCAGTGCCGATCTCTTGGCAGCAGGGGCAGGTCTTAGGCCGGGTTCACACTGATGCAAATTGGATTGGTTTCCTCCGCATTCAATTCACATGACAGGAGAGTGTGACTGGCAATGGAGCCGGTTCACACAGCTCTGGGGCGGCCACGGTCCGGATTGCAAAAGGGTCCTGTGCGTCTTTGGCTCCGTTTCAGGTGAAAATTCAGGCAAAAATTTCGGACCTTATTCGCACCTGAATCGGTGTACAGGGACACATCGGACCCCCTGCTGCAAAGTGTGACCCCAGCCAGTGGCGGCTGGTGCTCAATATTTTGGGGGAGGGGGCGGCAAACAAACCTTGTGAAACCAGCGGTCAGTGGCCCCCCCAGCCCCCCCCCCCCTTTGCGGGAGACGGATGGAGACGATCAGTGCCCCCCATGGGAGACGGATGGAGGCGATCAGTGGCCCCCCCCCCCCCCTCGTGGCAGACGGACAGTAGCGATCAGTGCCCCCACCCATGGGAGACGGACAGAGGCGATCAGTGGCCCCCCCAGCCCCCCCCCTGTGGAAGACGGACAGTGGCAATCAGTGGCCCCCCCCTCGCAGGAGGTGGATGGCAGCAGTTAGTGTCCCCTCACCTCCCTCCCCCCCGCAAGAGATGGACGGTGGCAATCAGTGGCCTATCCCAGCCCCTCCTGTGGGAGACGGACAATGGCAATCAGTGCCCCCCCCCCCCCCCCCGCGGGACTTTTTGGACCTTACTAACCAACTAGAGATCACCATGAAAGCATCTGATAAAGGTGGGAACATGGTGATCACGGACAACGAGCAGTATATCTGCATGTGCATGAACATTTTCCTTAACAGTCAATGGTATCGTTCCACCCCTTTGGCATTTCTTCAGAAATGCGACAATAAGTTCTATGAGATGGTAGACCTCGCTTATCCTAACAATATAATTTCTAAACAGAACTGGGAATTCATTCATACCACTTTTTCAGTGTTCCCAACGTTTTATGCTCTCCCTAAAGTGCATACAAACAAAAACAACCCCCCTGGCAGACCCATCGTATCGGGTAATGGTTCTCTGAGAACCTTAGCCAATATGTAGATGAATATCTCAGACCGTACATGATCAGTCTACCAAGTTATATTAGGTACACCCCGCATTGCCTTCAGATCCTGGATGGTTTGCATATTTCTTCAGACGCCCTTCTTGTTTCGAGAGACGTGGAGGCCCTCTACTGCTCCATCCCGCACGATAAAGGAATATCTGTAATTAGACATCTTCTCCAGCAGACAAATCAGACGGAGTGGAAGCTCAATGAGTTTATAGTCACTGCGCTTGAGTTTATACTCACTCATAATGTGTTTGCTTATCAGTGCTCCCACTTCCTCCAGGTGCAGGGGGTGGCAATGGGGACACGTTGTGCCCCATCCTATGCCAACCTGTACCTGGGGAAGTGGGAGCGCATTGAATTGTATATATACAAAAAAACTGCTTTCCAAACCATGGCAGGTACACGTTTGTATTTTAAAATCTTGCAGATTGCGGCGGTATCATCACACGGGGTCAAGCACTCAATCCAGCAGAATATTGCAGAAGCTGTTCAAATTTACCCGAATTTTCTAATCATCCTTATCTTTTCAGTAGCTAACGAAAAACCGCGACGCCTATCTCATCAGAGGGAAGCCGATACGTTTTGGAAACCCCATCAGACTGTAATCAGGATTCTTGCTGCTGGAGATCAGCGGTGTGTGGAAGTTCAGTCCTTTCCTTCAGGCATGGGGCACGCTGATCCTCTTCATCACAATGGCTTTTTAAGGAGCTCTACACGTAGGAGAAGGTTTAAAATGCATTTTCCTGATAAAAAAAACACCTAAACTCTTAGCGGTTTCTCCAACCAGGATTGTTAAACTGCTCCGCAAAGTGACTGTTATAGAAAAGAGACGGTGAGAACTCAGAGGATTACTTAAAGCTGAACTCCAGGAATCCAACCACTTTGGGAAAATGTCCTGGATTAGGCGGTTAAGGTCCATCAAGGTGCATATAAACAAAATAAACAAAATAATTGCCAAACAGAGGAAAGAAAAAGGTTGGGGCTTATTGAATGACAGTAAACACATACTGAATAGTAATAAATATGAACATTTTATTGAGTAGATATAAAAAACAAAGTGATGGGGTAGGGATGGGCCGCACACACCCCCGTTCGTTTACGTAAACGGGTGACCCCGCCCCCTCTGACATCAAAGGAAAAGCCATAGGGAAGTCCCCGTGCGTCAGAGGGGGCAGGGTCACCGGGCGGCCCCGCCCTTCATTTTATAAGAGCTGTCACATGAACAGAAGCGTCACACAGAAGCGGAGAAGAAGCCGAAGGAAGATGCCGGACAAGAAGACCGGAGGAAGAAGTGGAGGAATATAGAGTAAGAAGCGGGGGAAGAAAAAGATGGAGGAAGAATAAGAACACCGAAGGAAGACCAGAAGAAGATGGAAGAAGAAGCTGGGAAAGAAGAAGATATTAATAAAGGAATTGTCAAAAACCGTCTATTGTCTTTTTTTTTTTAACATTTTTGACACTTTTTTTGTGAAATGGTAGGGGTACATTACCAATTCACACAGGGGTGGCCGGGATCTGGGGGTCCCCTTGTTAAAGGGGGCTTCCAATTCCGATAAGCCCCCCGCACGCAGACAACCACAACCACCGGGCAAGGCACCCTCCCAATGTTGAGAGCATGTGGCCTGGGATGAGGCCCTTCTCCCCATGAACATGGGGACAAGGTGCATTTTTTTTTTTTTTAAAATTTTGGTTCGGGGGTTCCCCTGTGGGGGAATCCTAGGCTGTTTCTATTGATAAACTTTTATGTGTATTGCCGGACTGACAATTCATTGTAGCAGCGAGTAGTTTTAAATGACTTTTTTTCCTTTAGAAACGTCATTTTGCAGTCAGAATGTTCTAAACACAGGAAACATGCGCCACTTTAAAGGCATACTATAGACAGGTACAAAATTTAAAGGAATATTACACTTTTATTGTTTCACTTTAAGCATTATTAAAATCACGTCTCCCGAAAAAACAGCAGTTTTTAAAACTTTTTTTGCATTGATACATGTCCCCTGGGCAGGACCCGGGTCCCCAAAAACTTTTTATGACAATAACTTGCATATAAGCCTTTAAAATTAGCACTTTAGATTTCTCCCATAGACTTTTAAAGGGAGTTCCGCGGCTTTCGAATCTGCCGCGAACACTCCAAATTGTTCGCTATTTGGTGAACGGGCGAACAGCCAATGTTCGAGTCGAACTCATGTTCGACCCAAACATAAAGCCCATCCCTAGTGATGGGTTGAGGTTACTGATGCTAAACTAGCTCAAACCACGTGGTGGCTGGTCACAGTGGACCAATCAAACACCTGAATGTAAATCTGGGACATAGACAACATACAACAAATACAAAAAGCGTCCGGACGCCAGGTAAATTGGTGTCGGTTATACTCAGTCGGGAATACCGAGTATTCAGCAGTAGCTGTGAGTAAAACAACCCAACACCAACCCCCTGGAGGCTTGAATCATGGGAAAAGATAAGTGAGAGGCAATGAGGAAAATCATGGGATCCAAACAGTCCTGCATGTTGAAATAAAGCTGTAATACAGCAATGGTAGAGTCAGTGGCACAGTAGCAAGTGGACCGTCCAAATAGTCCAAATAGTTTTCGAATACTTTTCAAATTCGAATTGTTTTCCAATTTCCAAAGAGAATAAAATAGAATAGAAAATAAAGGAATAGAATATATATTTTTTTCTATTCCTTAATTTTCTATTCTATTTTATTCTCTTTGGAAATTGGAAAAAGATTTGAATTCGAAAAAGATTTGAATATGAAATCGAAAAATTTGAATTGCTTCGAAAGAGAACAAACAAAATGAATTCCGAAAATTAAATAAACAAATGAACCGAATTTAACAAAACAAATTTATGTAAATAATGAAACGAAACATGTCTAGTTGTGAATGGCTTTGTAAGTTGTTGTTAGCATTGAGAATTTTATTTGCTGGGTGATTGGAAGCCAGTGTAGGAATTGGGTGGAGGAACAGTGGTGGCTGGTCCATAAGGGGACGCAGGGGTGCCCCCCCACCCCCAAAGTTTCCATATTGTGGGGTACAAGTTGGAGATGGAGAGCCAAGAAAACATCCATACGGGCAGACTTTGAAAATTGCTGAAAGGTAATTACTGCAGACCAGAAAAGGGTCTTCAACATCTTGGTCAGCCAGTAGTATGGATAACTATACAAGTTATTGGGGAGAAGGGTCTGGAGGAATCTGGGGGTGTGAAGGCTCTGCCCACCATTCTGGAATGAGGAACATTCCTCCTGATGTTTGGGATATATGTTGTAATGAGACAACTGATACCTTCTGCTCTAGGAAGACCTTACTGTGGGACACTCTGGTTCCATTGGAGGACTTTTTGGTTCCATTAGATCCTTCTCACCATAGCCTGTTTGGTTGTACTATCTCACGAAAACAAGTAGACTCAGCCAACTGAAGAGGAGGAGAAGACCTGGCACTCAGACACGGAGGAATCGTGATGAGATCGCACACACTTCCTGTCCAGCAAGCTGTGCGGGGAATATTGTCTGGCAGGGAGATTGTGTGGGTAGACTTATGAGTGTAAGAAGGGAGTGATAACTGTTTGCTCTCCGCAGATTTCCTTGCAGTAAAAGAACAGATTTATATTTGGTGCAACGCCGCAATTAACCTGCCTGGCAGAGCGTTGTATAGACCGGTGCAAATCCACTCGTAATGGAATAGAGTTCAGATTTATTTTCTAGGAGATGCTGAAAATGTTTGGATGACGTTTGGGGAAGGAAGCTTTGCCATTGCCTAACTTTTATAGCATCCCTTTGGGTTGACGCTGTTGTTTCAGTTGGCTGAACTGAATAAATAGAGAGAATATATATATATACTGTATACAGGCTGCACCTGGGCTAATATATACACTACATTACCAAAAGTATTGGGATGCCTGCCTTTACAGGCACATGAATTTTAATGGCATTCCGGTCTTAGTCCGTAGTGTTCAATATTGAGTTGGCCCACCCTTTGCAGCTATAACAGCTTCAACTCTTCTGGGAAATGCTGTCCACAAGGTTTAGGAGGGTGTCTATGGGAATGTTTGGCCATTCTTCCAGAAGTGCATTTGTAAGGTCATCCCAAAGGTGTTCTATTGGTTGAGGTTGCAGGCCAGTCAAGTTCCTCACCCCAAACTGGCTCATCCATGTCTTTATGGACCTTGCTTTGTGCACTGGTGTGCAGTCATGTTGGAACAGGAAGGGGCCATCCCCAAACTTTTCCCACAAAGTTGGGAGCATGAAATTGTCCAAATTGTCTTGGTATGCTGATGCCTTAAGAGTTCCCTTCACTGGAACTAAGCGGCCAAGCCTAACCCCTGAAAAACAACCCCACACCATAATCCCCTCTCCACCAAATGATTTGGACCAGTGCACAAAACAAGGTCCATAAAGACAGGGATGAGCGAGTTTAGGGTGGAGGAACTTGACTGGCCTGCACAGTCCTGACCTCAACCCAATAAAACACATTTGGTATGACTTTACAAAAGCACTTCTGGAAGAATGGCCAAACATTCCCATAGACACCCTCCTAAACCTTGTGGACGGCCTTCCCAGAAGAGCTGAAGCTGTTATAGCTGCAAGGGTGGGCCAACTCAATATTGAACCCTACGGACTAAGACTGGGATGCCATTAAAGTTCATCTTTGTGTAAAGGTAGGCGTCCCAATACTTTTGGTAATGCAGTGTATATATTAGCCCAGGTGCAGCCTGACCTCAACCCAATAGAACACCTTTGGGATGACCTTACAAAAGCACTTCTGGAAGAATGACCAAACATTCCCATAGACACACTTCTAAACCTTGTGGACAGCCTTCCCAGAAGAGTTGAAGCTGTTATAGCTGCAAAGGGTGGGCCAACTCAATGTTGAACCCTACGGACTAAGACTGAGATGCCATTAAAGTTGAGTCCTGACCTCAACCTGATAAAACACCTTTGGGATGAATTAGAGCGGAGACTGCGAGCCAGGCCAAATGTCCATGGGGAAACTACCAATGCATTCCCTGAGGGTCTCAAGTGGCAATAGTACTGTTCTCCAGGAATCTGCCACAGCTAGCATTTCCATCAATAGCCCACTGCCCCCAAAAAAGCCATACATTCTCTGGGGGAAAACCACAAAAAGCCTCCCAGTGGAGCCAATGGAGGCACAGAGGGAGCCAGAGAGAATATGTGATTAACACAGTCCCAAACACAGAGAGCATGAGTCGTCAGCGGGGAAGTGGCTTCAGACAAACCTCTGTATTCCCGGGGCAACCACGGGGCATAGGACAGGTTATACCCTGACATATATTTCTCCAGGGGGGTCATAACTTGGTCTGAGCTTGGAAACGCCAGTTCAAACTTGCTGAAGAACGATAATCCTGTAA
>JAQSEC010001063.1:0-13404 GCA_028564925.1 Lithobates sylvaticus | reverse complement strand
AATAAAAGATATTTATATAAACTGTTTAGTATTTAGAATCCGACTTTGTTCAGGTACCGAGATAGTCCGTCAGGTTGGCTAAACCCCCTCTTGTTCTTTCTTTTTTGTACACACTTGTCCCTGTTCTGTCTCTCTTGCTTACAATCGCTCATGGCCGGCGGTCATCGCGACCGTCGGCCACAAGCACTGGCAACCCCGCTGTTTAGTGAGCACACGCCGCTATCCCGACCCCACGAGACGACATATAGCTAAGACGGCTCGCGCAGGGGAGCCAACCTGCCGCTGTATAACTGGGCCAGCCGTTGGTCGGGAAGAGGTTAAAGACAGTCTGATAGCCCATCTGAGCTCCTTATGAAACTACAGGATTTTTTTTTTTATAGCTGAACACTAGGAAAATGACTGAATACACATGCATTGTTTTACATGCCTAAGGACTTGCATTTCTGTTCATCCAGTCTGAGATTTACACAGCCCAGCCAGAATGTGGAGCCAGGTGGGTAATCTAATTTCTTTAATGCATTTAAACAGTACAGCCTAATTAGCTCAGACACAGCGGACTAATAAGCTCATTCCTTTGCTCGCTGTGCTCTCTCCTCCAGTCATCCTTCTGCCAGCACTATGCTGTGCAGAACACCTGGTCCTAGAGATGCCCAAGTTCTCAAGCACTTACAATTCTATAGGGTCCACTCAACCCTACCAGCACCTTCATGGAATTCTCCCTGCTTGATTCTCGAGTAGTAGGCAGGCCATCAGACAGGTTCTAAGCATTTGTCTTCTCAAGCACATTAAATGCTGATTGGTAGCTGTGAAGTAGTGCACCCATTTCTATTTTGCATCCATTTTGAGTTAAAAAAAGAAAAGTAACCAAACTGAATTAATCTAAAAGGTACCTGGTAGATGGCTACTTTGGAGGTGATTCCACAACATTAAAATAGTATGTATGTGTGTTATGTGTACTTTTCTTAACAACATTGAGTTTGTCATTTGTGTGATCGTTTTGTGAAAACAGGCATGTTTCATTGTGCATCATTTCCAAATGTCATGTTGACACAGCTACTACTCTTCTCTATGTATTGCTCACTAATAAATGGGGAAAAAAACAACTTAGCCTTGGAAGTGGTTCTTAAGGTTTATTTTTCTAGAACCAAGCATATTTTGTGCTTTTAGGTGAATGTTACTAATTTATGAATCAAAGAATGTTTTTCAAGATTCCCAGAAACCTGTTTTTTCTCAGGGTCCGAAGGACAAATTTGAGGACCACTACTTTGGGTAGGGTGGGGGTACTTAAGCACTAAATTTGGAATAGATAGCCATCAGTAATAGAATCTCTAGCACTGTGATTTCTGAACAGTTCAATCAGCCATGTGAGAAAACAATCAAATGTAATATTTTTATAAAGCAATATGCACATATACATAAAGAAGAATTTGGGATTGATGTTCCCATGAAAAACATCCACTGTATTGCTTCGTTACAAGCAGATAAGATATCTTTCTGCTAGCAACTTAGGTTGAGAGCATTTCTGAATGAAAGCTTTATATTCAATTTCTTTACCTTACCCTAGACGATGTTAATTTTTAGACTTGTATCCTCATGCTACGTAACAGTCTAATACAGGTGTAGGGCAACCTGTGGCTGTCCAGCATTGAAGATGTAAACCGGATGTGCATGTAGTGGAGGCTCAATAGCTGGAGAGCCAAAGGCTTCCTTTTGCCCGGTCTATTCATCTGAGTGATATTTCTCAAGTTTGCCTATGATTATTGAACTACACTTTAAATAAAAGAAAAAAATAAATAAATATGGTTTTAGTTTTTGATAAGCTGCTGAATTTTAAACATTTTTGGGGCCACCAAATATTTTGGATCATGCAGAGAATATATATATTGTACTGTAGTAATTTTGTATTTACATTTGTATGATGTGATAATAGATGTGAATGTTAATCACTGCTTGGCTGTGTTAATAAAATTGTTTAAGTACAACCTGGCATCATTTTTTGGCTAACATCCTCAATTATAAAGTATGAATCATGTGTTCACAATAGGAAGGCAAGGCTTTAAAGTTCTGTTAATTTAAAGTTGAACTATAGGCAATTTTTTTTTTCATTTTGGATAGAGTAAGGGAAGGTTATAAAACCTGTAATTTTTTGGCATCTATATCCAATTGGGGAGATTTCCCTTCACTTGCCCCATAGCTAAAATGGTAAATATGGTCAAATTAAGAAAACATTTTGGGGACCCACAGGTCCATTGGAATATTTCCCCTCTATTCTGGGGAAAACCCCAAAGTTGGGATTTTCTTTTACTTTCAATGATGGCAAACAGCACAAATGGAGAGGGTGATTCTCCCTCCAGAGGCAGAGGTCGCAATAAAGATCTGACGGGTATTCTAATCCGTCTCCACTTTGTCCAAAACTTGAAAAAAAAAAATTGGCTTTAGTTATACTTTAAGTTTGGTCCTTAATTTCTTTGCACTGCATTATCTTCACTGAGCAATCTGTGGACATTTATAAGCATGACAGCTGTCGTCATAATACTGTGTGCTGTGGTTCATTTAGCCCAGTTGTCTGATATCTATCCAGCATCAAACATGCCACATGCTGCTCAAGGAGAAATCAGACTCCACATTCCATGATTATGTCTTAGTTGCAGCTTCAGCTCTCCACCAAAGTAATTGTACCAGCAACAAGAATACCGTACACAGAGATGCAAAATGTACTTTATTTAAAATAGTCAGCCAGGAACAGGTTCTATTGTGACATGTTTTGAATGAGAAGATGGACCTTTTCACCTTAACAGAGAAAATCACCTGTAGCTTAACCTGTAGCCGACCGCCCACTGTCTATTGACGGCGGAGCGGTGCGGCTCTTGTGGCGGGACGCCGTCTACATTTTGGCCACTAGGGGGCGCGCCCGCCGCGTCGCTGGGGACCCGACGGCCGCGATGTCCGCCGGGCACCCGCGATTGCCCAGTAACTGAGCAGGACGTGGATCTGTGTATGTAAACACACAGATCCACGTCCTGTCACTGGAGAGGAGACCGATGGTGTGTCCCTTGTACATAGGGACACCGATCGGTCCCCTCCCCCAGTCAGTCCCCTCCCCCCACAGTTAGAATCACTAACATAGGGAACATATTAACCCCTGCAGCGCCCCCTAGTGTTAACCCCTTCCCTGCCAGTCACATTTATACAGTAATCAATGCATTTTTATAGCACGGATCGCTGTATAAATGTGAATGGTCCCAAAAATGTGTCAAAAGGGTCCGATATGTCCGCCGCAATGTCGCAGTCATGATAAAAATCGCAAACCAATCAATATACGCTTATTGCAATTTTTTTTTTACCAAAAATTTGTAGAAGAATACGTATCAGCCTAAACTGAGGAAAAAATTTGTTTAAAAAAAAAAATGTAATATTTATTATAATAAAAAGTAAAAAATATGTTTTTTCAAACTTGTCGCTCTTCTTTTGTTTATAGCGCAAGAAATAAAAACCGCAGAGGTGATCAAATACCACCAAAATAAAGCTCTATCTGTGGGGAAAAAATTATAAAAATGTTATTTGGGTACAGCGTTGCATGATCGTGCAATTGTCATTCAAAATGCAACAGCGCTGAAAGCTGAAAAATGGCTTGGTCAGGAAGGAGGTGTTCGTGCCTGGTAGGCAAGTGGTTAAATAGTTTTTTTTTTTTTCTTTAATATTTTATCTTCAGATTCTTCAATCTACCCCCTGGTGCCTTCTAATGCCAACAAAGAATCCTACAGTGAGTTGCTACCTCAGTGACACCAACCTTCTCGATCCCCTACAGTCTGGCTTCCGCCCACATTTCACTGAAACTGCCCTACTAAAACTTGCCAATGACCTACTAAATGCTTAACTACTTCCCACCCGGGCACTGTATATATACGGCCGGGTGGGAGCCACCTACTTCTGATCGGACGTTACTGAGCGTCCATTAGAAGTAGGGGGATCGCGCGTGCCCATGCAGCGGTGCGATCCCGATGCGCTCGTGTCACCCGGACACGGCGCATCTTGGATCGGCAGGAGGGCTCTGTGATTGGCCCTCCTGATCACATGACGGGTGTGTCCAATCACAGCCGTCATGTGATGTAAGCAAACAGGCTCTCCTCTCCTCACACAGAAGTCGTTGGTGAGGAGAGCTGATCGCTGCAGCCGGCTGGTGATCAGTGAGTATTGGCTGTTTTTTTTACTCACTGATCACCAGTCTAGTGTCCACAACAGTGCACCAACACAGTAAAACATACATGTCCCCAAATAATAAAAACACATGTCCCCACATATGTCCCAGTAAAATCACATGTGCCAATGATTATCTGCACACATATGTCCGTGATCACCTGCACACATCTGTACATGATCATTTGCGTACATATGTCCGTGATCACACGAACCAATTATTATACACTTAACGGAATTTTTTTACTAAAAACATGTAGCAGAATACATTTTGGCTTAAATTTATGACAAAATTTGATTTTATTGGATTTCGTTTAAAAAAGAAAGGAGAAAATAGATTTTTTTTTTCAAAATTTCCGCTATTTTTTCGCCTATATCGCAAAAAATAAAAAACGGAGTTGCGAATAAATACCACCAAACTAAAGCTCTATTTGTGCGAACAAAATGATAAAAATTTCTTTGGGTACAGCATTGCATGACTGCGCAATTGTCATTGAAAGAGCGAGAGCGCTGAAAGCTGAAAATTGGTCTGGGAAGGAAGGGGGCGAAAGTGCCCAGTATTGTAGTGGTTAAATCAACGGCCAGTACTCCGTACTCGTAGACCTTTCTGCTGCCTTTAACACAGTTAACCACCCACTTCAACTCAAACTGCACTCCATGACTCTTTCCTGGTTCTACCTATTTCAGCGCACTTTTAGTGTCGCATACAACAACACCTCCGCTTCCTGTTGGGGTACCCCAAGGTTCTGGCCTTGGGCCTCTCCTATTCTCTCTATACCTCTTCCCTTGGCCAGTTAATAACCTCCTATGGCTTCCAATAATACCTCTACGCTGACTACACCCAAATCTGTGTCTCTACTCCTCAACTCACCTATCAGTATGGATGTCACACCACTTCCTCAAACTCCATCTGTCTAAAACTGCGCTTGTAATATTTCCTCCTCCCCGTTCCTCTCCCAATAACTTTTACCATTGACATCAATGTGCCATTGGTCCCGCCACACACGCCAGGTTGCTGGGTGTAAGGCTAATACACCTTGCTAACCAATCTGACTGCTGCCCCTCTCTGCCAATCTTTTCACTGGCTTCCCATACCCCATTGTATAAAATTCAAAATACTAACCACAACATACAAGGCCATCCACAACATTGCCCCAGCTACATCACCAACCTCATCTGCAGAATATCGCCCAAATAGTCCTCTCTACTCCTCCCAGGACCTCCTGCTCTCTAGCTCCCTTGTTACCTAATTCCATGTTCGCCTCCAGGGCTTCTGCAGAGCCTCACATCTCAACCTCTGAAACTTCCTGCCCCAGTCTGCCTTTAGGCAGTCCTTGAAAACTCGCTTATTAAGGGAAGCTTACCCCACCTCCACCTAAGAATTGTCTCCTCCATCAGGCCATCCCCTGTGATTACCTTTTGTACCACCTCCCCCTCCCTTTAGATTGTAAGCTCCATGAGCATGGCCCTCCTATTTCTTCTGTATTGTAATTGGACTGTCCCCCTTTTTTTTTATTGTAAAGCACTGCGTAAACTGTTGACGCTATATAAATCCTGTATAATACATGGCTGCTCACCTTGGCACTTGGTCCAACAAGTTGATTTAGCCACAGGGTGAGATGCAGAAACAGGGTCATCGCTAAGGAATATAGAGGCAATTGGCTGCACACCACATTGTAGAGATGCTTTATCCTTTATTCCATATATCAGATGAAGACTGCACAAAAGACAGAATATGCTATAGATGTTAACCATTTCTAAGGTACCCAGTCCCTAAAAAACACTTCAGGCTATGTTCTCTGTGACTGGCGAACCCTGGACTTCATATACTGTTCAGCCTCTAGGACAGGGTCACCCTCTACTACCATAATAAAGAAAAAAGGGGCTACATTTGGAATGCATTCACCTCAGTGTACATTTTCTTTAAACTTGGCCCTAAAACTGCGCCACAAATTTTTGAAGCAAGTCTGAGGGGTGACTTGATGTTCCATCACACATGCATTATACTGCTACTTCTGCCTAAAACCTTTATACTCCGGTGTTTCCTTCTGCCATTTCTCCACGAGGATTTGTTATTGGATGTTCTATGCCTAGGTTACTGCGTACTCCTTATGGATTTTCTTAACCTATACTCTGCAACAGGAAAAAACCTTCACTTTTAGCTGTGGCGGAAATCATACAAAAGGGCGTTAAAGGCAAAATCACAGGTGAACATTTTCTCTGCCAAAGGCTGAAAAGCGCATTGCTCCGTCCACCAAAGCCTTGCCATTGTGCAACCTGACTCTCCTCTGTCTCACCATGCCCCTTTGGGTACAAAGAGATCAGCAAAATATACTGTTTATGATGTGCAGTCTGACAGCTGGATCACGCTAGAAAGTGTTTTCACTCACCTTAATATCTAAGAGATATGGAAGATCTCACCGCCACCCTGCACAACCAGGAGAAGACCTTTCGTGAAACCTGGAGACCCTGGCACCACTTTAAGTATACTGGCGCATATCTCCGTAAGGTTTTGTAATTTCGGCAGACCTCCTGGATTTAGCTCTGATCATCGTGGCGTGAGGCACCTATTACCTACTATCTGCTCAATTTCTCTCTTCCCATATCCTTCACTCAGTTCTTCCTTATTAGGGACAACTGCTATTCTTTTTCCTCTCCCCGTTAATTAATCCTCCCCCCTGCCCCTTCTTACTCAATATTGCCTTACTTATAGATCACTTTTTCGATTTTTTTTTTTTTTTTTTTTTTTTTTTCTGTCCATTTGCTTTCCTTTTTGTTTTATTTCCACCCAGCCATCTGGACGCATAGCATCCCGATACTGTTTGAACCTTATTTTCTAGTATAACTTGACATTTATGGTTTTCTTCTAGGGTCACTATTATTGTCATTTGTGAATTCCCTCAGCTCTACCTGTTGTCCATCATTTTTGAACCTAGTATATCTTATGTGATCAGCTGAGTAGGGTATTGCTGGGACAACCGATTTGTATATTGGCTGCTGTGACCCTGTTGTTTCTATTATATAATGGTATTATATGTTACTTGTTTATGTCAGTTACTTGGGATTTATACCGTATCATCTTTGAAAAATAAAGTAATTACAAAAAAAGATTTTACTTATAGCCGTTTATGGTACCAAAGCCCAGCTGGGTATTTTGTCCTGTTCTGGACTTAAAATCCCTCAACAGATTCCTTCAAATTCCAAAATTTTACATGGAAGCCTCAAAGTCAGTAGTTGCCTTTCTGAGGCAAGGAGCATACATGGACATCCAAAGTGCCTATCTGCATGTTCCCAACTACCCATCACCTCTTTCTGCACTTTGTAGCGATACGTTTGCCACACTGCAATTAGGCCTGTCCTCTACTCCCAGAGTGTTCAATGTTGATAGCACCTCTGCTTGCCCTTCTCAGAACTCAGGACATCCAAGTCAGACTTTATAGACTACCTTAATCTGAAGAACCCTTCTATCGGAAAATGTCCAAGATAATTCAGATTTTTCCCAGCCTTCAGCTGGGTAATCAATTTTAACAAATCTGCTTTCCAGCCTTTTGGCTGGAACACTGGAGTCTGGTCCTGTATGCATCCCAGGCAAGTCTTTCTCCCAGAAGTTCTTTATCCAGACGCACATGTTCGAGAAGTGAAATCCAAGTGACATTCTACGATGAGATTCCCCATGAGGGCTCGAAGTCTAATGGTAGCCTCCTTTTTGAAGCAGTACCGTTTGCCCAATTCCATGTAAGAACTAACTAAAAATGTTGTCAACCTGGAAAAAACAGGCTCCTTCTCTTGGTTTACCCATGCTCCTGTTCAGTCAAAGAATTCCCTATCTTGGTGGACCACTTAATAGTGGGGTAATCCCTTTCCTATCACTGGAAAATTTATCACAACAGGCGCAAGTCTCTCAGGCTGCGAATGAGTGTTCTAATCCCTGACAGTCTAAGGAAAACGGTCACGGGGCGAATTAAGCTCTTAATCAACATCTTGGAGTCAGAATGACTCTGAGAAAAGTAGACGCTTCAAGGTTTTTAAACAAAAGGTATAACTGACTTTGAACTCCAAGAAATTTCAGCATGCACTTGGCAGCAAAATAAAAAAAAATTACTAAACAAATTTTTTAAAGTAAAGCGTAAATTCAGTGATAGGTTTCCCAAACACATTGCTGGCATAAAAAACACATCCAGAAATATGTCCATAGGATACTGTCCTCAAGGATACCATACAAGTATGCCTTATTTGGTGATAACATGGCAGGGCCCAGAAACGAGAAGCACATTCTGGCTGTCAATGGCTGAAAGCTGCCATGTCAGTTGTTCGGCACCATACAGCATTTACTGTAGCTCAGAAATGGCAGGACCCTGTCACTGTTTCAAACTTTTATATGTTTTAGGTTTCATATTGAAGCCCTTTTTTTGGTGGGAAATGAGCAATCGCTCATCCCCCCTTAAAATAGGTAAGTTCACTAAACCTGTAGGAACCATAACCTTTTTGTTTTGCATCTGTCTAGCAAGGTTACTTTGCAGTATAAGCAAGGATACTCAAACCTCTGCAGTGTGTAAATTTGCTTTTACTGAACAAAAATGCTGTACATACAAAACTATTACAATATTAGGAATACAGTACAAGACTGACAGATATCTATAACATGCAAAATGCCTAGCAAATAAACAGCCTATTGTCTGTAACAGTAGAAATGCACTTAAAAGTTACTTAACTCCAGTTACTGTGTTCATGATCTCCATTGACAACGAGGCTTCTGTTACAGACCATAGGCTGTTTATTTGCTAGGCATTTTGCTTGTTATAGATATCGGTCAATCTTGTACTGTAGTCCTAATATTGTAATAGTTTTGTATGTACAGCCTTTTTGTTCAGTAAAAGCACATTTACCTACTCCTGTATCTACCAAACTAGCGTATGACCTAAAAGTCCGCTGGTAGAGGAAGGTAGGACCAATGGAGGATGAGGAATGGGAGGAGGCACTGGAGTCCTTCAATACTATATCTCTTAAGTTTTCAGACAGACTATCCCAAATTTACATACTTTATCAGGCATATCTCACCCCCCCTCAGAGTAGCTAGATACAATCGTGGCCAGTCCAGTGTACCTGATGTGTGGTCAGGAGGTGGACACTTTTTTTCCATCTAATTTGGGTCTGCCCCAATATATAAGGCCTTTGGACACAAATCTGAACTTTTCTACACGACACCATGTGTTCCCCTCTACCACTAGACCCCAAACGGTGCCTACTCTGGATATTCCCTGACCAAAAAAAAAGCACATTTACACACTGCTGAGGTCTGAGTTTTCTTGCTTATACTGCAAAGTAACCTTGCTAGATAGACGCAAGCAAAACATTGGGGGCTCGTGCTGAGATCTTGCGCTAGAGTTCAACTGAAGCAGACCTGTTTTTATGTGGTGTGTTGTGTAGCTTGTGCTAGGTAAAAATGCTGCCTATTGTGCAGCTTACCTATCTGGGCCAGAGACTGAGTGGGAGCCTCTTGCTAAAGAATTTGTAAAGTATGCTTCTCCCTTGAATATGACTTTGGGTGATAAAATCTCAGGTCATTTTGTAGATTTTAGCCTTAAGGGATTGGATTTAGGTAGAGAAGAGGACAGTGTCCACAGTGAGTTGGTCCTTCCTTTATGCTATTTATACTGATTTACATAGAAGGGAGAAGGCAGAGGAAAAAGTTGAGGCATTAAAAGACCAGCTAGCAGTTGCTTCAGAGTGTGTTCGTTCAACTGCTAGTCGGGCTGATGATTTGCAAGAGCGGTGTGCAGCCCTCATGACCAAATCAATTAATGCCTTAAGGAAAAGGAAGGGTCGTAAACCTGTTGGTAAAGCCAGGGTACATGCCATTGTCACATGCCAAAGCTGGGATTGTGAGGATGTGCTCTCAAATGATAGTGAGGATGAGATAGTTTGATGTTTCTGATGATGATCACCCAATGGGAAAGAAAAAGTGTGCCAGACCTCTCATTACTACTAAGCATAGGAAAAAGCAACATAATGGAGAGGATATGGCAGATGGGGAAGTGCATAATCACAAACTCAGAGATGTGGAATTTGAAGAAGTACGGGAGTTTACGCAAACTGAACTCCACGAGCTGGCAAAACAATACAAAGGTCCGGGGAGCCCCTATTGAGTTTTCTCCTACGCTTGTGGGATTTAGGGGTGGACATTGTTGTTTTGTCAGGTAAGGAAGCAGTGGCTAAGAGTGTTAACCCATGAGTCACAACTGCGTCGGGCAATGCGAAAAGCCAGAGAGTTTAGTGTGAATTTTTCACTGTTAAACCTTATGAGAGATGGAATAGTCCTAATATATGCTAGTCCTACTGACCTGGAAATGTCACGTACCTGATGGTGAGCCTGATGTGTAGAGGAAGGCCTCCCGTACAACTCTGGTAGTGGAACATGGTGGAGTAAGAGTGCCTGGAATAAGTCCTGAAGTCTGTGCAGGTAGGAGCCGGGAACATGCAGGTGAAGCCGGACTTGGCTGCTAGCGGGCTGAAACGTAGCCGGATCACGGGCAGGTCTTGGCAGCAGACGAGCAGACTGGGTACAACAGCAGGCAGGAGGCAGGAGCGTGGTCAGGAAACAGGCAGGTTCGGCAACAGGTAAGCAGATCAGGTATAACAGCAGGCAGAAGCGTGGTCAGATCACAGGCAGGTTTGGCAGCAGGTAGGCAGATCAAGTAACAGGTAGGTTCGGCAACAGGTAAGCAGATCAGGTATAACAGCAGGCAGAAGCGTAGTTGGGTAGCCGAGCCGGAATGGTATTCAGGAAACAGCACAGGGTAACAAGGTTTCAGGTAACGCTGTAGATCAAGCAGCAACCAGACAGTACTGAGCTCTGTGTTTAAATAGGCCATCTGGCACCAGTTCTGTTAACAGGCGTGCGCACCCACGCGTGCGCATCCGCTGATGCGCCCGTGGCAGACCTGGGTAAACTTGGTTGGCAACTGCGCACAGGTGTGCGCCTAGGGATGTCAGCAGTGTTTCGTGGATGGCTTCCCTGACATTGCCCCCCCCCCTTACGGGCAGCCTCTGGATGCCCAGTTGGTTCCTTTTCAGAGGATGGCTGCGGAAGAAGGCATGTATTAAGTCCGTAGCATGTACATTCCGCTCAGGCTCCCAGGAGTTCTCCGGCCCATAACCTCTCCATTTAATTAAGTATTGCAGTTGACCCCTTCTCCTGCAATCTACAATTGCTTCCACCTCGAATTCCTCATCTCCATTGACCATCACTGGTTCAGGTGGTCTAGATCCCTGATTAGGTAAAGGATCCGGCAATGCAGGCTTTAACAAGGAGACATGAAATACCGGGTGTATGCTGAAGGATTCTGGCAGAGACAGCTTGTAGGAGACACCATTAATCCTCTTCACGGGAAACGGCCCAAGAAATTTTGGACCAATTTCGATGGACAGGCCAGTCTCAGATTGGTTGTAGCCAACCAGACCTGGTCCCCTGGTTACAGAATGAGTTCCCCTCTCCTCTTCCTATCAAAAGCTCTTTTATTATCCTCCTGTGCCTTGGTCACGGCCTCTTGCAACATGTTGCTTTTAAAGAAATCCATGGTGTTTGAACGGCAGGTACCGAAGATTACGGGACAAAGTTGGGGAAAAAGGTGGGATGGAAGCCATAATTTGAAAAGAATGGTGATTGCTTGGTGGCAGCATGACAGGAATTTGTTATAGGCGAATTCGGCCAAAGGTAAGAGTGGTACCCAGTCATCCTGCACAAACAAGGTGAAGCAACGGCTATACTGTTCCAAGGTTTGGTTAGTCCGTTCGGTCTGGCCGTTAGACTGCAAATATGTGGATGACATGGAAAGCTTGATCTTTAAGGCCTCACATAATGCCCGCCAAAATCTTGAGGTAAATTGGACTCCTCGGTCAGATGGGTACCCTGTGGAGTCTAACGATTTCCTTAATAAACACTCGAGCAGTCTCTACAGCAGACGGTGTACCCTTCAGGGGCAAGAAATGGGCCATCTTAGTCAGCCAGTCAACTATGACAAAGATGGCAGTACAGTCCTCAGAGGGTGGCAGTTCGACTATAAAGTCCATGGAAATCATGGTCCAAATGCTGAAGTGACCTGCTAGGGGGTGGCCATGGCAAGATCCCAGAACTGATATCCGGACTACTTCTGGGACGAAGACTCGGTTCCCCTTACAAAAAAGTCCTTCTCTTGCCTGTAACGTATTTCTGATATGATCAGGGGTAATTGCGGATGCCTGCTTCAGTTGTGACGAGATCGGATTGCAACAACAAAAAGTTCCCTGCTGTTAAAATGGTATCAGATACTGGTAAGTCCTTTTGGGTCCTCGAACATGCGTGACAGCGCATCGGGCTTGGTGTTCTTTGACCCAGGTCTATAGGTAATATGGAACAAGAACCTTGAAAAGAAGTGTCCATCAGGCCTGGCGGGGTTTTAGTCTCTTGGCAGTCCTTAAGTATTCAAGGTTCTTGTGATCTGTATAGATCAATATTGGGTGGGCAGCTCCTTCTAACAAGTACCTCCACTCTTCCAATTTATGGCATTTACGGCATTTATGGCAAGAAGCTCCCGATCACCCACGTCATAATTCCTTTCTGCTGGAGCAAGTTTCCTAGAGAAGAAGGCTACCGGATGGATTAAATTCTTGGGACCTTGACGCTGAGACAGAACTCCCCCGACTGCACTTTCGGACGCATCTACCTCCAGGATATAGGGTAGTGCAGGGTCTGCGATAAAAATTCTCAAACCCCACAAACCACTGGATTCCCTTTTTGCCAGTGGGCGCTAGCCAGGTCAGAAATTGCGGACACCTTTTGAGGATCCATTTCGATGCCTCCGGTAGAGATGATCAAACCCAAGAACTGAATATTCTGTCGCTCAAACTCGCATTTCTCGGGTTTGGCATAAAATCCATGCAAGCAGAGGCGGCAGAGAACACTCTTGACATGTTTCCGGTGATCAGCGAGGGAGGTGGGGAACACAAGGATGTCGTCCAGGTAAACAATGATGAAAATGTCCAGATAGTCCTTGAAAACATCATTGATGAAGTGTTGAAATGTAGCTGGGGCGTTACATAAGCCGAAAGGCATGACGAGATATTCGTAGTGGCCCAAATGGGTACGGAAGGCCGCCTTCCACTCGTGCCCCTGCTGTATACGGATGAGATTAAAAGGTCCCCTCAGGTCTAATTTAGTAAAAATGGTGG
>JAQSEC010000596.1:0-13289 GCA_028564925.1 Lithobates sylvaticus | reverse complement strand
TATCTGGGGCCCCCTTATTAAAGGGGGCTCCCAGATTCCAATAAGCCCCCCGCCCGCAGACCCCGACAACCAACTGCCAGGGTTGTCGGGAAGAGGCCCTTGTCCTCATCATCATGGGGACAAGGTGCTTTGGGGTGGGGGGGCCGCACGGCTCCCCTTTACCCAGGGCACCCCCAGTATTGAGGGCACGCGGCCTGGTACAGCTCAGGAGGGGGCACTCGCTCGTCCCCACCCCTTTCCTGGCCGGCCGGGCTGCATGCTTGGATAAGGGTCTGAAATGGATTTGGCGGGGACCCCCACACCGTTTTTTTGGCGTAGGGATTCCCTTTAAATCCATGCCAGGTGACGGGGCTAGCGCGGCGGCATTCACTGCCTTCGCTAGTCCCGTCTACCTGCAGTTACGTTCTAAATGAACGGACTTTCCATCGTGTGTCGGCAAGTCCGTTCATTTCCAAAAATCCCACTGACTTTTTCCCGCGGATTGTCCGCCGGAAAAGTCCGGGGGTGTGTGGGCAAGTCCACACGATTGGAAAGTCCGGCGGACCTCCGCTGGAAAGTCCGTGGTTTGTCCGCTGGACTAGGTCCGGCGGACAATCCCGCCGGAAAGTCAGAGCGTGTGTACGCCGCATAACAGAGGTTTTCCCCTCTCATCTTCCAGGACAGCTTACATGAGGGCATAAACAAGATTTCCTACCTTGGGGGGGACCACAGCCTGTAGAACTTCCCTTCCAAAGGAGAGTTCCTGGCTGGAGAGCATCTGAACCCGATAGTACTTGGCCTCTGACCTGTGCCACCGGAAATGTGTCATCCGAGGCCATCTTAGTACACCTGAGAGCAGGAAAAGCCACAGGAAAGACCACATGCCCCGAAAGTAATGCCCACCATCTTAGGACTCCCAAGACAGTCCCCTCCAATGCCATGCACTCAAACACTTGAGGACCGAATGATATGACCGAGCTGCTGGAAATTGCAAGATTTACCCTCACCCCTTTTTCTCGTGGCAACTGTAACAGTTCAGATTTCCTCTTTCTTTCTGTTCTGCTGGCAACGGTCATCAGGACAAACAGAGCATGTGAGTTTCCTGTGTTTCAGGGCACTGACACTCCCCCTTCATCAGGGCTACAGTAGAAGCTTGAAAGCAAAAATGAAAATAATTTGGAAAAATCATAAGAGATTGTAGAATATAATATTAAAAAATATTACCTAAAAGGAATTCAGCCAAAATCAGTAACACCAAATCATGAGAATATCCCAAACATACCATGTGAGAACAATCATTGCATGTTTACTCTAGCCCTGGTGAAGAGGAAGTGTTGGTGCCCCTAATATGCGTTGGATTTTTTATCGTCACAAGCAAAAACAAATATTAAAAAACTTTTAGCTCTTTGGTCTGGGGCTCCCATTAAACTTTTCATACATGGAGCTTTGGGCCCCCAACATAAAAGGCACCTTTTTTGTTTAGAATGGCCTCACCAGAGCTACTGCCCTCCATGTGAACTCAGTTGACTTTCTACAACCATAACCTAAGTCCAATCCAGGACCTCCAACATGCATGTTCCAGCAATAAAAACCTGACAGATTTGAGTCCTTGCCTACATTAAAAATAGAAAAAATATTTTAGGGTATACACTCCCTTCAATTTTACTGCAGCCAGATTCCACATAGCTTCTCCCTTGCGGGCTGATAGATCTTCTTCCCAAATGTGTACCTTGTAAATCTGTCATTAACCATATTCAGAATTGCCTGGCACGGCAATCTGATTGGTGGCTATGAGGTACCTTTGTCTACTTACACACAAGACTTCTGTATTTGACATCAAGGAACCAGCAGTAGGTGTGTTTGGGAATACCTCTATTACATTACAAACTGGGATCATCAGATTACCAAAATAATTAATTAGGGTTGATTAGTTTACTATAAAAATGAATCTATTTTTGTTGAATGCTGGAGGGTCTATTGATGCCAGCTGCTGGAAGATCTCTGGTTGCTGGGGTAGGGGGTTCAATTGTTACTGGGAAAATGTACTGTTGAGGGAGTGGTCTATTGTTGTTGGCTGTTGAAGTGTCTGTTGATGCTGGCTGCTAGGAGATCTATTGTTGCTGATGGGGGTCTACTAATGCTGGGGTGGATCTATTGTTGCTGGGGGGGGGGGGGCAATTGTTAAAAGAGGGGTGTATTGTTGCTAGCAGGGGATATATTTTACAGCTTATCATTAACAAATTCCATACAAATGACACCATAAAATTATTCTTGGTTCTGTATTCTCTGAAAGGGGCGGTACTGGGAGATGGATAGGGAAGGGAATCAAGGGACGGTGCTTGGAGGTGGGTAGGGGGCGGAGACAAGAGGATACTCGAAAGGGGGATTTCTTGCACCTATGCTCTGAGAAAAAAAGGCCTGGTTAGAACTTTTGACAACTTTCTTTTTTGCTGTCTGTGTGACAACACCACCCCTCTTATTTTGTATTTTGACCACAGGCACAAAATACTGAGGACATCAGATAGTAGGCAGCCATTATGCATGGTTACACAGATGGAACCAAGGTCTGCTGTGCAAAAATGTAGAAAATATTCAATGTTAACTGGAGCGTCATAATTTTGCATAAATCATATAAGAATAGCTAAAAATACTACATGGTTTTCCCTGCCTCATGAAAATAGTTAGAAGCAAGTTGCTCACACTACACATTGTTACTGGATTCACACTTGGGGATATATTTATAATACGTAAATGTGGTTTTCACCAATCATTCACTGTTGGTGAATTAATCCCTGTCACGTCAAACACATCCACCAGGAAGATTCCCCTGCAGTAAATGTTTGATGAATGTCAGAATGTTTGCTTTATATAGAATGTATGCCCCTTGCTGTTCATTTTGGTATTATTTTCTTAAAAAGCATCAGTATTTGTTTTGTTAGGAGAGGGCTCCCCCATGTGGTAAAAATGTAAAATGCAATACAAAATTGCTCTAATAAAAGCATTTGTAAACTGAATCACTTAAAGGCTAAGTCCACCTTAATACTAATACAGGTGCATCTCAAAAAATGTGAATATCATAAAATAAGTTAATTTATTTCAGTAATTCAATTCAAAAAGTGAAACTCGTATATTAAATAGATTCATTACACACAGAGTGATATATTTCAAGCATTTCTTTCTTTTAATTTTGATGATTATGGCTTACAGCTAGTGAAAACCCCAAATTCAGTAGCTCAGAAAATTTGAATATTGCGAAAAAGTTCAATATTGTAGGCACACTCTAATTAGCACATTAACTCAAAACACGCATGAAGGTTTTCTGAGGCTTTAAATGGTCTCTTAGTCTGGTTCAGTAGGTTACACAATCATGGGGAACCAGTGGCGGCTGGTGCTCAAAATATTTTGGGGGTGCAAACAAACTGAAAAATACTGAACCGCCCCCCCCATCAATTGCAGCCTCACTGTGCCCATCAAACACAGCCAATTGTGCCCGTCAAATTCAGACACTTGTGCCCATCAAATGCAGCCACTTGTGCCAATCAAATGCAGTCACTTGTGCCAATCAAATGCAGCCACTTGTGCCCGTCAAATGCAGCCACCTGTGCCCATCAAATGCAGCCACTTGTGCCCATCAAATGCAGCCACTGTGCCCATCAAATGCAGCCACTTGTGCCCATCAAATGCAGCCATTTGTGCCCCATCAAATGCATCCACTTTGCCCCATCAAATGCAGCCACTTGTGCCTCATCAAATGCAGCCACCTGTGCCCGTCAAATGCAGCCACCTGTGCCTGCCAAATGCAGCCACTTGTGCCCATCAAATGCAGCCACCTGTGCCAATCAAATGCAGCCACTTGTGCCCGTCAAATGCAGCCACTTGTGCCCAGTATATGCAGCCACTTGTGCCAATCAAATGCAGCCACTTGTGCCAGTCAAATTCAGCCACTCGTGCCCGTCAAATGCAGCCACTTGTGCCCATCTAATGCAGCCACCTGTGCCCATCAAATGCAGCCACTTGTGCCCTGTCAAATGCAGCCACCTGTGCCCATCTAATGCAGCCACTTCTGCCCCATCTAATGAAGCCACTTGTGCCCATCTAATCCAGCCACTTGTGCCCATCAAATGCAGCCACTTTTGCCCCATCAAATGCAGCCACTTGTGCCAATCAAATGCAGCCATTTGTGCCCATCATATGCAGCCACTTGTGCCAATCAAATGCAGCCACTTGTGCCAGTCAAATGCTGCCACTCGTGACCGTCAAATGCAGCCACTTGTGCCCATCAAATGCAGCTACTTGTGTCCATCAAATGCAGCCACCTGTGCCCATCAAATGCAGCCACTTGTGCCCATCAAATGCAGCCACTTGTGCTCCATTAAATGCAGCCACTTGTGTCTGTCAAATGCAGCCACTTGTGCCCTTTAAATGCAGCCACTTTTGCCCCATCAAATGCAGCCACTTGTGCCCATCAAATGCAGCCACTTGTGCCTGTCAAATGCAGCCACATGTGCCCATTCAAATGCAGCCACTTGTGCCCATCAAATGCAGCCACTTGTGCCCATCAAATGCAGCCACTGTGCCCATCAAATGCAGCCACTTGTGCCCATCAAATGCAGCCACTGTGCCCATTCAAATGCAGCCACTTGTGCCCATCCAATGCAGCCACCTGTGCCCATCTAATGCAGCCACTTGTGCCCATATAATGCAGCCATTGTGCCCATCTAATGCAGCCACTTGTGCCCATCTAATGCAGCCACCTGTGCCCATCTAATGCAGCCACTTGTGCCCATATAATGCAGCCATCTGTGCCCATGCAATGCAGCCACTTGTGCCCCATCTAATGCAGCCACTTGTCACTTCCCTAATCCACCCCCCCCCCGTGCGCGTGGCCAGTCCGACGGCACTTACTGGGCTCTCTTCCTCGGTGGCTCTTCTTCTCAATGGCTCTTCTCCTTGGCGGCTCTCTTGCTCGGCGGATCTTGTCTCTTCCTCAACGGCTCTACTCCGCAGGAAGCGGTGGCTGCGGCTCCTGTGTCCGCTCGTCTTCTCTTCCGCCAAAGCGTTAGGCATCCAATAGAATCGCTTAATTCTTTGGCCGATCGGGAGACAGGTCTCACTGACCTGCCTGCTGATTGGCAAGGAGGAACCTTAGTGTGAAAATAGCGAAAATTAATTTGCTATGCCACACAACAGGGTGGGATCAGGACGCAGTGCTCTGCGCCCCAAGCCAACCCTATTTTGAAGCCTATTAGAGCCTCTGGCTCTAATCACATGCTTCAAAATACACACCCCCGCCATAGGAATTCATGTGTCCGGCGTCCTGAAAGGGGCCGGGCACATGAATAGGGAGGGTGGCTGAGGTGTTAGGGGGGCGGCGCCCGTGTGCCCACAACGCACGGGCTGCCACTGTGGGGAACACTGCTGGCTTGACAGTTGTCCAGAAGACAGTCAATGACACCCTCCACAAGGAGGGTAAGTCACAAAAGGCCATTGCTAAAGAATCTGGCTGTTCACAGAGTGCTGTATCCAAGCATATTAATAAAAAGTTGAGTGGAAGGAAAAATTGTGGTAGAAAAAGTTGCACAAGCAACAGGGATAACCGCAGCCTTGAGAGGATTATGAAGCAAAGGCCATTCAAGAATTTGGGGGAGAGTCACAAGGAGTGGACTACGGCTGTTGCGGGGGGTGTACCTAGAGCATTTGGCCCCCAGGGTGGATTCTATATTTCCCCCCCCCCACGTTAAAATGTAAAAACACCCCACTGTGCCCCCTGCATATATACAATTGGATAATATGGCACACTCTGGATATAGAACAGGTATGGGTAGGAAATAAGGGAATAAATTAGGGCTGCGTACATTAACGATTAATTCCCTGATTAATCGTTAATTTTTTTGTTCGATCAAAATTATTTTGATCGGTACTCACCTCTCCGCCAGTTTCCAGGTCTTCAGGGAGTTCTGTCGGAGATATGGTGACGTCACGGACATCAACGTCACATAGCCGTGATCGTTCTGGCATGGAACTGCGCATGCGCAGTTCCGGAGCTTGCCGAGCCGAGCAGATCCTGTATTCGGCCGGCGAGGGGATCTTACAGAGGCTGTGCGGCGCACTATACTGGCGAGGTGAGTGATGTAATAGCACATCCCACCAGTAGCACCAGTTTTTAAAACTGTAACCAGGAGCACTGGAGCAGCCAGGAGGCTGAGCAGTATGCGGAACGGAGGAGCCCTGCATCCAGATTCCAGAGTTCCCGGGGAGTCAGGCACAGAGTGACAGCCCAGCCGACAACGGTGACAGCAGGTGATGATGGCAGGCCGCAGTGACGGAGGCAGCAGAGGGGGATTATGGTGGCAGAGGGGGATGATGGTGGCAGAGGGGGATGATGGTGGCAGAGGGGGATGGATGGAGGCAGGGGGGATGAAGGTGGCAGAGGGGGATGATGGTGGCAGAGGGGGATGATGGTGGCAGATGGGGATGGATGGAGGCAGAGGGGGATGGATGGAGGCAGGGGGGGATGAAGGTGGCAGAGGGGGATGATGGTGGCAGAGGGGGATGGTGGTGGCAAAGGGGGATGGATAGAGGCAGAGGGGGATGATGGGGGGGGATGATGGTGGCAGAGGGAGATCAGGTAAAAGTAGTTGGATCTGTATGTGCGTTATAATTAATAAAAATTAGTCGATTAATCGATTAAAAAAAAAAAACGATTAAGCGAACACAAACATTTTAATCAGTAACGGCCCTAGAATAAATTAGTTCTTTTTTAGCTGCCAATTCAGAAGTTTAGAAGGCAAAGAAACTCTGGAATGCAGAAAGTAAAAAAAAGGAATCTAAAATACACTCACAAAGGTGTGTAACGTGGTATCATCTGCTCCGACTGCCGAGTGAGGGGGAAAGTCCAATGCTGTTGTTGTGGACGTGTCTGTCTCTCCTCCGGCCACACTGTTGCCCGCTGACCCGGCCTGGAATTGACGTCACAGTCCCCACCATCCGGAAGCATTGTGCACCAAGAGTGTGTCCGGAGGAAAGACAGGATCGCGGACACACGTGACCAACAACAGCATTGGACTTTCCCCCTCACCCGGCAGTCGGAGCGGATGATACCACATTACATGCCTGTTTATACTACACCTTGGTGAATGTATTTTAGATTCCTTTATTTACATTAAAAATATTTGTATGCTGCACTTAGAGGGTGCTGTTCTCTTGTCCCCCCTGCATACCTCTGCATCCCCCAATATCTCTTTGTCACTACTGTGTACCCCCTCTCCACAACTGCACCTCTGGACCCCTTTACATTACACAGCACCCTGCACCTCTTGACCCCTTTCCATTACACAGCACCCTGTACCTCTTGACCCCTTTACATTACACATCCCCCTGCACCTCTTTTTTTTTTGTTTTTGAAAAATCTTTTTATTAAGTTTTTAAAGACAGTACATTGCATACATACATATACAACAACAAAACAACAGTCTAAACACTACACACATAAACACTGCCCAACATGGGCAACTATCCACCAACAAGTGGTGTACAGCGAACCAACATAGTTCGCTCAAACTCCCCCACCCCCTTCCTCCCTCCCTCCCCCCCCCCCTCCCTCCCTACCCTCCCTGTACCTCCCTGCCTTATTTGAACTAAATTTGCAGTACGTAGAGTGTACCGTGCAGTAAGAGACTTTTTCACTTTACTTCACTTGGAGAGTGCCTTCCGTTGTTGCTACAAGAGTTACATATTATAATGACTTATGCTGTCGTGCACATATCTATCACCTCCTAGTGGATATAGAGTGCTGTAATTGGATCCCAGTCACATAAACTATCACACAAACATTCTAACTATCCCACCGTATCTGATGAGTCTAACCAGGGCTGCCAAAACTTATAGAATTTTTTCCCACAGCCTCTAGATCTGTACGTCGCTTTATAAAGGGGTAGGACCTTATTTATTAATCCCTTCCAGAAAGACAGGGTGGGAGCCTCCGCTTTCTTCCACTTCAAAAGAATGGCTTTCCTGCCGTAGAAAAGCCCTATGTTCAAGAAAGTACGTTGGGCCCTTGAAGGGACCACTTCCTCCACCAGACCAATCATACATACTCTCGGTAATTTGGGTATAGGTATGCTGAGCACCTCTGACAAGCAATCAATAATACCTGACCAAAATAGTTGTATCTGAGTACAGCTCCAAAAGATATGTTCTGCATCAGCAGGAGTGTGATTACAGCGCCAGCATCGACCGCTTGCTGAGGGATAGATTCGAGCCAGCCGGGCCGGGGTGAAGTATACCCGGTGTAAGAATTTGAAATGGATCAGTCTGTCCCTTGCCGATACTAAGTGTTTAAAAGGGGGGTCCCACATGTCATCCCAGTCTTCTCCTTGTATATCTGTAATCTCGGTCTCCCATTTCCGTCTACATTTAGCTATACCAGGGGGGGTCTTTTTGAAGAGGGATTTGTACACAGTCGACAGTGGTTTGGTCAAGTCCTCTTCCGTTAGTAGGGTCTCTAGGTCTGATGGCAGGTATTCTATACGTAGGCCCAAGAACTGCACTTGAAAGGTAATGTCGCAGTTGCATATAGCGAAAAAAGTAGGCATTGGTAAGGTCATGTCTAGCCTTCAGTTGGTCAAAGGTGCAAAGTTCACCTTCACTAATTATATCTCTTAGTAGCTTGATGCCTTTACACGCCCATGTCACAGGGTCAGGGAAAGAAAAGAACTGAGGAAACCGTGGGTTCATCCATAGTGGAGCTGAGGGAGTAATTCCGTCATAGCTGGGGGACATCAGAGTCGTGGTTACCTCCCATGCCCTTATTGTGGCCTTCATGGAGCTTGTCAGTGGTAAGCATGACTTGGGGCCCCTGTACAGAGCCAACCTCAAACTTTCGTATGAGCCCAGCAATGCCGCTTCAACAACCGTCGCGGAGTCTCCTTCCTCCGCTGTCAGCCATTTCCTGGCAACTACCATTTGGCCTGCCAAATAATATTTGTGCCAGTCGGGCCGTGCCAGACCCCCTTGTCCCCACGGTTCCTGTAGTGACTTGATACTGATGCGGGGTGACTGCGGTGACCAGATAAAAGATCCAATAATGCTATCCAGAGATTTAAAAAAGGTCTTAGGCACCCACACAGGGGAGTGACGCAAGAAGTATAGAATTACCGATAAAAACTTCATTTTTATAAGACTAACTCGTCCTATTAGGGAGAGAGGGAGGTTTTTCCAGGTCACCGTCATCTGTTTGAGTCTAGCCACTAATGGAAGGAGGTTGATTGTCATATAGTCCTGAATGCTCGCCGTAATTTTAACCCCTAAGTATGTGATTGTAGATACCCATCTAAGTGGCAGACTGTCATCTTTTTGGGCGAGAGCTCTAGAGCCCAGTGGTAGAATGGACGACTTACTCCAATTCGCCTTAAGCCCTGAGTACTGGGCAAACTTGTCTAGAATTTTTAACGCCGCTTTGAGTGAGGGCCCGGGGTCTTTTAGGAACAAGAGCATGTCATCCGCGTATAGTGCCACGCATTCATCTACACTACCCACTCTGACGGCTCCTACCTCTTGCGATTGCCTGAGTGCCCTGGCCATGGGCTCCATCATTAACGAGAAAAGGAAAGGGGAAAGGGGACAGCCTTGCCTCGTTCCCCTACCTATCTCGAAGAAGTCAGAGATCCTGCTACCCAGCCTGATTGCCGTCCGTGGGGCACTATATAATAGCGCTATCCACTGCCTGAAACCAGGGCCGAAGCCCATAGCTTCTAACACTTTGTGCATGTATATCCAGAAGGCTTTCTCTATATCAATAGAAACTACAATTCGTTCTGGGAATTCCATATCTTCCAACTGGATGTGTGTAAAGAGTCTCCTGAGGTTGGTGTCAGTCGACATTCCCGGCATAAATCCGGTCTGGTCAATATCAACCAAGGTTGGGATTACCCTGGCTAACCTTGAGGCCAGTACCTTAGCTAGAATCTTCAGGTCTGTATTAAGTAATGCTATGGGGCGGTAGGACGAGCACTCTAACGGGTCCTTTCCCGGCTTCAGGAGGAGCACCATATAGGCTTCCATCATCGAGGCCGGTAAGGCTCCCTGTTCCTTACAGTGTGAGAACAACTGGGTCAGTCTACTGGCTAGTTGGGATTTATATGTTTGGTAGAAGTCTGTTGGGAATCCGTCAGGGCCTGGTGTTTTGTGTGAGGGAAATGCAGCTATAGCCGTCTCGATCTCTATCTCCGAGATGGCCTCGTCAAGGGTGTCTCTGTCTAGGTCGGACATCCGTGGAATGGATAGACTACCCAGAAGTCCCTCCAGTTCAAGATGGTCATATGGAGCTATCTGTGTATAAAGTGTCTTGTAAAAGTATATAAATTCCTCCATAATTCCCTCCGGTTCTGTGACTAACTCCCCCCTCCTGCCTTTGATTACTGGGATGCTAACGGTATCCTATGTTCAGCAGCCAAAGTGGCCAGTAGTTTACCGTTCTTGTCTCCCTCCGCAAATATTGTCTCCGCTTTCTGCCTAAGCTCGGTATGGGCTAGATTGTCAAAGTGAAGGGCTACAAGTCTCCTAGAGGAAAGAAGGGCAGCATAATTGACCTCCGAGGGGGCGTCCACCTGCAATTGAGCGCATTCCCTCTCCTTGGCCAGGAGGAGTTCCCCTTCTTCAGTCCCGTCTTTTTTAGCTGCTTTTATCGCAGAGATACACTCACCCCTCGAGACGGCCTTGAAGGTGTCCCAAACAATGTGTGGCTCCGCAGAGTGCAGATTGGTTTCCCAGAAGGTGTCCATAGCAGTTTGGATTTGTGCAGTCACCTGATCTTCTTGTAACCAGCCCGCGGCCAACCTCCAACCCCCTCTCCTACCTCCTGTGGGGAAGGCCAGGGTTACCTGTAACGGGTTATGATCTGATGTGCCACCGGCCAGGTAATTCACATCATAAACATGTTGTAGCATAAGGGGGTTTCCAAAGGCCAGGTCTATTCTGGCCGAGGATCTATGTGTAGAAGAGAGGTGTGAGTATGCAACCTCATCTGGGTGTTTCCACCGCCAGATTTCAGTCAGGTTGGCCATATGCTCCCATGAACATAGGTCTGCTGAGACAGGTCTGGTCACATTAGAGGAGTCACACGTTGAGTCCAGGATGGCATTAAAGTCACCCAGAAGCAACACTGGCAGGTCTAAGTATGGAGCTAGGATTACCCAAATATCATACAGCAATTGAACCCTGAAGGGGGGAGGCACATAAACATTTACTAGAACCAATTTCTTACTTCCTATTTCCAGAACTAAGACCACATATCGTCCCCCTGGATCAGTGATCACCTGGTGTATAGTACATGCTATGGCTTTACTAATCAAAATGGTAGTACCTCTGGCATACGATGAATACGTGGAGTGGAATGCTTTTTGTATCCAGGGTTTGCGGAGAGAAAGAATTCTACTTCCGTCTAGGTGCGTCTCCTGGAGGAGAACAATATGTGGTCTTGCCTGCTTAAGGTACTGGAACATTGCAGCCCGTTTGAATTTGTTATTGAGCCCTCTCACATTCCATGAGAGAACTTTGAACCTATCATCCATAGTTTCCTATGACATATTTAAGGTTACGGATATATCTTGAAGGCACTCTCATGGTAGCAACACATATATACTGCATAGATTTGCTATGTATAGGTACACTCATACTATTTGCATCACATATCATAAGGCATTGAGATTTCCCTCCCCCTCCCCCCCCCCCTGCTGTTATACTGGAAACTAAGAGCCCTAAAACGGGGCTCAAACCAAAAAAAGTCCAGCATGCAGCTTTAATCCCATAACAAAACCTACGAAAAGAGTTCCACCGGTCGTGTCGAAAGTTCGGCATCTGAAGATACAAAAATCCGTGTCATCCATACGAGTCTCCATGCTCATATGGAGGATAAAGTGCGGTCGGCTAGACAGACCTGACCATATGGTGTGCGGTAATAAGCACCATTTCGAGAGGCACATGTGTGAAAGCAACCAGTTAGAAACCACCCCCCAGCAGCACTTGAGTGTTCCGATAGTGCCCACCGAGCAAACAGAGTTGAGGGGAGAGAAAAATACAAAGAAAAAAATAAAAAAAAAAATATATATAAAATGCAAAAGTCACCTCTCCAGTTCCAGGTGTGCCAGGGATCTTGGTGGGTGTTGTCCCGGTATTTGGAGGGTCTTGATCCGGAGCAAAGAGCTGTCGGGCCCCCAATATATTTCAAGAGCAGTAGCAGCTGCACTTTACATTGCTAACTCAGGGGGGGGTGTCAAAGACAAAACGGGGAATATCAGCAAATGACAGCAACAATCAGCTTGTAGCGGGGCTCATCTTGAAGGGAGCAAAAATTCTGCGTTGTCTTGAGGGTTCAGGGATTCCGATCCAACCATTCACTGACGTCTTGAGGATGATCAAAGAACTTTACAGTACCTTTGTATTGGATGCGTAGGCGGCTTGGGTATAGCATACTGTATTTTAGCTCCTTCTCCCTGAGCCTCTTTTTTACTTCTATAAAGGACCTGCGTCTCCTTTGCGTTTCCGCTGAAAAATCTGGGAAAAACATAATGCGTGCATTCTCAAACTTCAGTTCCTTATGTTTCCTTGCTTCCGCCAATATCATGTCACGGTCCCTGTAGTTAAGAAACCTGACCAGGAAAGGTCTTGGCGGTGCACCTGGGGGTCTGGAGCCTGTTGGGACCCTGTGCGCCCTCTCAGCGACATATGTAGGGGGGAGGTCGCCTAGAGCCAGGATGTTTTTAAAGAATTCTTCTGCGAATGTAGTAGTGGCAGACCCTTCCACCCCTTCAGGGAGCCCCACCACCCTAACATTGTTCCTTCTTTGGCGGTCTTCCGCATCATCTGCTCGGCGTTGTAGTGCACCAACCACGTCCCTTAACTCCGCTATTTGAGAGCCTTGTACATGGGTAGCATCTTCCACTTCCGATATTCGGTCCTCAGCAGTAGTCAGTCTGCCTCTGATTTTGTCCAGGTCATGGCGTATGAGGTTACATTCAGCCGCTAGGTGGTCCATGCGGCCCACCAACTCGGTTTTTGAGGCCGCTATGGCCTCCAGAATTGGGCCTGTGATTGCAGCTGCGTCCACCTCCGCTTCCTGCCCCATACTGGAAGCATCCACCGATGCCGTCGGGCTGTGAGCTGGGCCTAGAGGGAGGTGGGCGGGGCTAGTCGCCATACTCGCCTGAGAACGGAGAGTCCGCGGACCTTTAGGCGGCTGGGAATGATGTTTCTTGGCCTGCTTTCGGCTCGCAAATGGCATGTCCCGTTGCCTGAGCTATTCCGCCAACCTG
>JAQSEC010000048.1:0-13433 GCA_028564925.1 Lithobates sylvaticus | reverse complement strand
GGGAGGAGAGAAAAACAGTATTTTCCCAGGATGTTCTTGAAAATGTGTGCTCTTTTGCTGAGGGAAGCAGGAGTGAACATATCCACGGAGTCAGACCTGCTTGTGGCTAGAGCTGAGACTTCAGGCATACCACTGTGAGACTGCAGAGAAAGAGCATTACAGACCTTGGAGACTGACTGTGTTACCCCCACCAAGAGCTTACACCTCCACTAAAGCGGTACCACCGTGTGAGCCAAGGTCCAGATCCATGCTGAACCAGGGCAGAGGATTCCTTTTCACAAAGTGGAATTTTCATGTTGGGCAACTGATAGTAAGAGGGCGTTGTGGCCATAACCTATAGCCAATGGAGAGACTATGCCCTTAGGAACAACTATCCTATAGACTATTACTTCCTGCAACCCTTACTGGAACTGTTCTTATGAGCACGTGTCACGTACCTAGGGATGGAGCCCAGAATGCAGGGAGCGGCCTCTCGTATGCCTCTGGCTCGTGAACCCCTGAAGGTGGGAACAGGGGCCCGCGAGTGCAGGGGTGCACAAGTGCCTGGCAGATGGCAGCTGTGGGCTTGACTGGAACCGTGCAGGTAACAGGAACACGGGAACTGCAGACAGCACTGTAGGTTCTGAGGTTTGCAGGAACTTCAGGAACAGCAGGCTGAAGAGAACACGTGCTTGAACACTGGAACGCTGGACGTGGTCAGGCAGGCCGGGTCAACACTGGCAGACAGAGCAGTTTCAGGCAGAGGCAGACACTGGCAGACAGAACAGGTCCAGGCAGAGGCAGGCGGGTTGTCAGAGTACAGGCAGGGTCGGCAACAGACGGGCAACAACAGGACCAGAGGAGCAGGCAGAGAATAGTCAGACAAGCCGGGGTCGGAGGCAGGCAGCAGGCAGGTGTAGTCACGAACAAGCCGGGAAACAGGAATCAACAGGTACTTAGTAATAGCAGGGGTCTCAGGAAACGCTGTAGACCGGACAGCAAGAGGCCTCAGTCACAAGCTTCCTCTTATAGGCTCTCGGGCGCCAATGGCTAATTGACGGCGCGTCAGCGCACACGCACGTCTGTGCGCGCGTGCCCGCGCAGCCGGCGCGCGTGCCCGCCGACGCCAATGCGCGCCGACAAGCGCTGATTGGGTTTGAAGGAAGTTCTGTGAGCAGGTCCTCCTGGGTCACTGGGATGTCTTCCTTGACAGCACGTTATGATTGGGCCCCCCATTGGGCAAGGTTTAATATGAAAGGTATGATTGGGCCCCTACGTTAGCTGGCTGAAGATCCAGGACTAAGGACCACCCATTTACAGTTGTCACATAAAGACCTTTGCTAGTTGCTTAGTGCAGAGGTCCCACCCAGGGGACTTAGTCATTTTCTTTGGTTGCAGTAGTATTTGCTATATCCCCATTCACAACACTATTAATGTTTATATTCTATGTCCACTACTGACCTTGTTGGTTTATGTGTTCATTACAATCTAGTGGTACAGAACTCCAATTTAAGTTGCTTTGGTATAGGACTACACTGTCTAGCAGGCTGTGTCTAAACCTACCAGCCCGTGCTAATACATTGAGTTTCTTTGCCACTAATCAGTCTTGTGTTCATTTCATGGTATTAGCTTGCTACAGCATCAAAGGTACTGTAGCCATTTATACCCAAAAAATTTAAAATGGCTGCGCTGTTATAAATGATCAAGTGAAAAACAGTGAAATTACTAAAATAAAAATGTATATTGATATGAAAAAAACAAACGGCATCTTCCTGTGAGATACACACATTAATCAACAACTTTCAATATTAAGTTGCGCTATAATTTCCATATAAAGTGAATCTGTGCAGTATAAATTGATTGTGCTAAACTCCTATAAAGTGAATATCATGAAATGAAATTGATCAATTAGCACACTATAAAAAGTCCATTCGGTTGATGATAGATCTCCAATGTGAAATTGGCACACAATACACCCAGGAATTGTGATGAGAAAAGATGCAACTTCCACCTCTACACACACTGCCACTAACCGATTCCTGTTGATCTCCTATTGCGGGAGATCACATACGCTTTTGGCTTAATATTCAGCCCAGGTCTTTAAGATATGAAGCAAAGGTTCCAACGGCTTCCAAGCCTCATTAAAGGGACACCAGCAAGTAAATCTGTCTTGATAGCAGCATCAGCTTGACAGCTTGTGGACAGTCACCGTGTTCACGCAAGTCCAGGAGTAACGGGCTGCAATCGAGAGTCGGCCGGCTCAGAGTTTTACTGCATTATTTTGTTCATCTAATTGTAAGTGCAATACTTTTTATCTATGAAAACTAACAAAAGATTTTATACTCTGGAAGCTTTTATTTTCTCATGGGGACCATCTGGCAATATGCACCTTTGAATGATAACATCTGGGAAGACGTTGGGACCTTTTCTTCATATCTTAACCACTTCAACAATTTTACACCCTTCCTTACCAGAGCACTTTTTGCGATTCGGCACTGCGTCGCTTTAACTAACAATTGCGCGGTCATGCGACGTTACACCCAAACAAAATTGACGTCCTTTTTTTTTTTTCCCACAAATAGAGCTTTTCTTTTGGTGGTATTTGATCGCCCCTGCGTTTTTATTTTTTGCGCTATAAACAAAAGAAGAGCGACAATTTGAAAAAAAAACACAATATTTTTTAACTTTTTTTATAATAAATAAAATACTATAATAAATATCCATTTTTATTTTTAAAAAAAAAAAAAAAATTTTTTTACTCAGTTTAGGCCGATACGTATTCTTCTACATATTTTTGGTAAAAAAAAAATCGCAATAAGCGTATATTGATCGGTTTGCGCAAAAGTTATAGCGTCTACAAAATAGGGGATAGATTTATTGCATTTTTTATTTTTTTTTTTTACTAGTAATGGCGGCGATCTGCGATTTTATTTTCGTGACTGCGACATTGCGGCAGACACTTCGGACACTTTTGACACATTTTTGGAACCATTCACATTTACACAGCGATCGTTGCTATAAAATTGCATTGATTACTGTGTAAATGTGACTGGCAGGGAAGGGGTTAACACTAGGGGGCACTGCAGGGGTTAATGTGTTCCCTATAGGAGTGATTCTAACTGTGGGGGGAGGGGACTCAAAAGGGGAGGAGACCGATCAGTGATCCTCCGTACTGGGATCACATGATCGGTCTCCTCTCCCGCTGACAGGACGTGGAGCGGTGTGTTTACACACACAGCTCCACGGTCCCGCACGGTCCCGTTGTTTTAACGGGGAATCACGGGTGCCCGGCGGACATCGCGGCCGCCGGGCACTCGCACCGGTTCCCGAGCGAAGCCGCGGGCGCGCCCCCCCCCCAGGCGGCCGGGAAGGAGAGGACGTCATATGACGCCCACCCAGGATGGGAGGATCCACCTTGTGGGCGTCATATGTACATAGGCGTGTAGGGAAGTGGTTAAAGACCCGGGCTGGGTATTAAGACAAAAGCGTATGTGATCTCCCATAATAGGAGATCAACAGGAGTCGGTAAGCGGCAGTGTGGGTAGAGGTGGAAGTTGCATCTTTTCTCCTCACAATAGCCATTTATCCACAACCAATAGCAGGGGATAGGAGAAAAGAGTGGTGCAGGATTGGTATAGCCATTTATTTACCTACAGCCATAGGTGTGCCCACCCTATTGCAATAGAGTGTGCATCCCAAAGCTCAAAACACTGAGCAACAGAGGCAGGGGTGTACATGACATGGCCATGATGCTATGCTTCGCAGCCATGGCAGAAATTACAGTGCAAAGTCCTTCATTATTTAAATTTTTTTATTTTTTACATTTTTTTTCATTTCTTTTTTACTTTTTTTGCAACTGCCCTTTTGGGGGGCTTTGGTGAAATATCAGGGTTTTAAATAGACCCCCGATGTCTTAAATTTAGAACTGAAAAAGAGACTGAGAACAGGATGAAGGCGCAGGTGCTAGAACTGATCCCCATGCAGCACAACCGGCGTGAGAGGACGAGAAGCCAGCAACACTGCAGGGGGAAGAACAAGAGGATCAGCAATAATGCTGTACAGCCAGTCCTCCTGCTCAGCAGGTGCCCAGGCCCCCCTTTTGAACTAATAGGACATGGGCCCAGTACAGGAGGGCAGGCTGTACTGCCTTATCATTGGCCCTGGCACCCAGGGTGATTAGGATATGCTCAGGCACAGCCAGCACACCCCCTTTGCGCACCTATGCCTACAGCCAATAGCAAAGGAAAGGTGAAAGGAGAGGTACAGGATTGGTATAGCCATTTGTTCACCTACAGCCAATAGCAGGGGAAAGGAGAAAGCAGCTGGCTCTAGGGCAGGAGTGGTAGTAATGCAATGGTGGAGAGATTAGTGGACAGCAGTCTTCCCTTGTTGCACCTCCCTTGTCACTGAACACCCATGTGACATTGGCCTCCGTGAGGATGCAATTTACTGCAGCCTGGAGCCACATGTATGCTGAGGCCTCAGATTACATGAAAGTGTACTCCTGCCCAGGCTTAAGCCCCATACACACGGTCGGAAAATCCGACCACCAAATCCATCGGATTTGGTCCGACGGACTTAGTCCGACACTGGTGTTGCATACACACGGTCGGACAAAGTTGTCGGAAAATCCGATCATTCTGAACATCGTGACGTTTGTTGCGTACGACGGGACTACGTAGAGGCTAGTAGCCAATAGCTTTGGTCTTGTAATGTGATCTGAGCATGCGTGGCACTTTGTCCGGTCGGAATTCGCTACACACGATCGGATTTGGTGTGATCGGACTTTGTTGTCGGAAAATCTATCCAGCAGGAGATAGAACTTTGTCCGTCGGACAATCCGATGGAAACTGTCCGATGGTGCCTACACACGGTTGGAATTTCCGACAACATTGTCCGATAGGACAGAATCCATCGGAAAATCCGACCGTGTGTATGGGGCTTTAGAGCCATCAGGGAAGCAGAACTGTATGCATTTGTTAGAACAGGTGAGGTGAAAATCCTTTGGATGTCATCCCTGCAAAGCTTTGGGCCCACAATACAAGAGAACTGCCTTAACACCACCAGTGGCTGGAATGCGATCTTTGGATCGCCTCTTATTTTTCGCCTGCAACAGCTGAAATCCGACTTCTCCTCTTCTCCCTCCCGCCGGCTTTTTGCTGCTACAAGAGGAAAATACACAGGATCGGTTCCAGTAAATGTCACTCCTCCTGTCCAGGTTTCCCTTCCTTCTGTTGCCTGAGCCCCCCTTGTGTGTTTCCCCATTTCCCCTCCTCACAGTGCTGCCAGCTTCCTCTCCTCTCCAGCCGGTTGCTGCCGGGGATTGTTTCAGGATGGAGAGCGAGGGAAGGGGCTGGTAAATATGTCATGTCAAAATAATAAAAATTAAAAAAAATACTACTGGCACAGTCCACTGCCCTACTGACACCATCCACTGCCCTACTGACTTACATCATCCACTGCTCTACTGACTGACAACGTCCACTGCCCTACTGACTTGCATCATTCACTGCTCTACTGACACGTACCTTAAGGCAGAGCCCGTATTGCAGGGAGCAGGGAGCGCCACTCGTAAACCCCTGGTTCGGGAACCCCTGATAGGGAAGACAGGAGCTCGAGAGCACAGGGGAGCACAAGTGCCTGGCTGGTAAGCTGGGTAGAGGGCTGGAGATCTGTGCAGACGGGAACCTGGAGGTATCCTGTAGTCCAGCAGCAGGAAGCAAGCTGGAGATGTGCAGCAGACACAAGGAGGTGTCCTGTAGTCCAGCAGCAGGAAGCAAGCAGGCAATGTGCAGCAGACACAAGGAGGTGTCCTGTAGTCCAGCAGCAGGAAGCAAGCAGGTAATGTGCAGCAGACACAAGGAGGTGTCCTGTAGTCCAGCAGCAGGAAGCAAGCAGGTAATGTGCAGCAGACACAAGGAGGTGTCCTGTAGTCCAGCAGCAGGAAGCAAGCAGGTAATGTGCAGCAGACACAAGGAGGTGTCCTGTAGTCCAGCAGCAGGAAGCAAGCAGGTAATGTGCAGCAGACACAAGGAGGTGTCCTGTAGTCCAGCAGCAGGAAGCAACAGGTAATGTGCAGCAGACACAAGGAGGTGTCCTGTAGTCCAGCAGCAGGAAGCAAGCAGGTAAGTGCAGCAGACACAAGGAGGTGTCCTGTAGTCCAGCAGCAGGAAGCAAACAGGTAATGTGCAGCAGACACAAGGAGGTGTCCTGTAGTCCAGCAGCAGGAAGCAAACAGGTAATGTGCAGCAGACACAAGGAGGTGTCCTGTAGTCCAGCAGCAGGAAGCAAACAGGTAATGTGCAGCAGACACAAGGAGGTGTCCTGTAGTCCAGCAGCAGGAAGCAAGCAGGTAATGTGCAGGCGGGTCTCAAACAGGCAGGGTCAAACACAGACGGGCAGATCAGGTACAAGGGAGCATCCAAAGGGGTAGTCAAAGTCCAGAACCGAGATCGGGGCAGGCAGAAGTCAGAAGAGTCAGAGACAAGCCAGGTTTCAGCAGGGATCAGATGAATCAGGTTTTGCAGGTAGACCAAGCACATACAGGAAACGCTGTTGATCGGGCAGCAAGGCAACAGGGACTGGGTTTGGTTTAAATAGCGCTCTTGGCGCCAAACAGCGTCAGGGAAGCCGCGCGTGCACGCGCGCGCTCCCCCGCGCGCCCGCCCGCGCGCACCGACAGCCGCGCTATTGCGCATGTGTGGGCGCAGCAGGCCCGTTCTGAGCCGGGGAATCCTTCTCCTCCTGGGGATGTTGGGACGTCCGCTGGAGGGGCTTTCCTGACATTGCCCCCCTCCAATGGGCAGCCTCCGGATGCCCAACTGGGCCCACTTACTTGGATTGGCTCTCCTGAAGGCCGAAATTAGCCTCTGGGCATGGATGTTAGCCTCTGGCTCCCAAGAATTCTCTTCCGGCCCGTAGCCCTTCCACTTTACAAGGTATTGAACCTGGCCATATCTCTTCCTGCAGTCCACAATAGTTTCCACTTCAAATTCCTCCTCGCCATCGATAAGCACAGGTTCAGGAGGGCCGGTGTTCCGGCTAGCAAAGGGATCCGGAGTTGAAGGTTTTAGAAGGGCAACGTGGAAGACTGGGTGGATTCTGAATGAGTCAGGCAGTTTTAACTCGTACGCCACATTATTGATTTTTCTAGTTACAGGAAAAGGACCCACAAACTTTGGCCCCAACTTCTTGGAAGGACACGCCAATTTCAAGTTTTGGGTGGACAGCCAAACCAAGTCTCCCGGCTTTAGGTTGAGGTCCCCTCTCCTCCTCTTGTCAAATATCGCCTTGTTTCGTTCCTGGGTCTTCAGTATCGTCTCCTGAAGTAACTTGTTATTGGTGCTGAAAAAATTCAGGGTTTCCTGGGCTGCTGGCACGGGGCACTCTGGGATGCTGTTGGACAAGAACAGGGGGTGAAACCCGTAATTTGAAAAAAATGGAGACTGGTTGGTTGCAGAATGAACAGAGTTATTGTATGCAAACTCGGCAAGAGGTAGGAGGGGGACCCAGTTATCTTGAGAAAAACATGAGTAGCATCGCAGGTACTGTTCCAAGGTCTGGTTGGTACGTTCGGTCTGACCGTTGGTCTGGGGATGGTAAGCGGAGGAGAATAGGAGGTTGATCTTCAGGGCCGCACATAATGCCCTCCAGAACCTGGACGTAAATTGCACCCCTCGGTCAGATACGATATTGGCGGGGATTCCGTGGAGCCTCACAATCTCCTTGATGAAGACTCTTGCGGTCTCAGGAGCTGAGGGGGTGCCTTTCATGGGTAAGAAATGGGCCATCTTGGAGAACCTGTCTACTACCACAAAAATGGTTGTGAAGTCTTCAGAAGGGGGCAATTCGACAATGAAGTCCATGGAGATCATCCTCCATGGCTTCTCCGGGACTGGAAGGGGGTTCAGCAAGCCCCAGGCTCTTGTCTTGCTGCCCTTATTCTGGTTACACGTGGTACATGACTCGACGTATGCCCTGCAGTCCTTTAGAAGGCTGGGCCACCAAAAGGTGCGCAGGAGAAGATCAGCGGTCTTGCGGGCACCAAAGTGGCCGGCCAATTCGTGGTCGTGGCAGGATTTCAGGGCGGCCACCCGTGACTGTTGAGGAACAAAGATCTTCTCCTCATGCCACAGCAGACCGTCTCTAGGCTGCAAGGAACTGCCCGGCTGGTGAGGGATCAAAGCGGAGGCTTGTTTAATTTCGGATAGAAGATCCTCATGCAGAAGAAGGAAGTTACCTGGGGTAAGTATGGTGTCTGGAGGTGGCGGAACTGTGGACTCACTGAACATTCGTGATAGGGGCATCAGGTTTGGTATTCTTGGATCCGGGCCTGAAGGTGATGTGAAATGAAAATCTGGTGAAGAAAAGTGCCCATCTAGCCTGGCGGGGTCTCAACCTCTTGGCTACTTTTAAGTATTCCAGATTCTTATGGTCCGTGTAGACCAGGATAGGATGGGCGGCTCCTTCCAGGAGATAACGCCACTCCTCGAGCGCGGCCTTGATGGCCAGTAGCTCTCTATCCCCGACATCGTAATTTCTCTCTGCTTCGGACAGCTTACGGGAGAAAAAGGCCACCGGGTGGAGGAGCGCCTTAGGGCCTTGTCTCTGGGAGAGGACTGCCCCTACCGCCACTTCAGAGGCGTCGACCTCCAAGATGTAAGGGAGTGCAGGATCCGGGTGTTTTAAGACAGAGGCCGACACGAACTGGTCCTTTAATGTTGAAAAGGCAGACTGAGCTTCAGGAGACCACTGGAACTTGGTACCTTGCTTGGTCAGTCTCGTGATGGGAGCAATGATGTTGGAAAACCCCTTAATAAATTTGCGATAGAAATTCGCGAATCCTACGAATCGCTGAATTCCCTTCTTGTCCGTGGGGGCAGGCCAATCCAAGATGGCAGACACCTTTTGCGGATCCATCTTAATCCCATCTACTGAAATGACCAAGCCTAAGAACTGGATACTTTGACGTTCGAACTCGCACTTTTCAGGCTTCGCATACAGGCCATGCTGGCGAAGACGGGTCAAGACCTTCTTGACGTGTTCCCTGTGAGTAGGCAGAGAGGGAGAGAAAATCAAGATGTCATCCAAGTAGACAATAACAAATAAGTCAAGATAGTCTCTAAAAATGTCATTTACAAAATGTTGAAATGTCGCAGGGGCGTTGCAGAGCCCAAATGGCATCACCAGGTATTCATAGTGTCCGAAGCGGGTGCGAAAGGCAGTCTTCCATTCGTCCCCGCTTCGGATACGGACCAGGTTATATGCCCCACGGAGATCTAATTTGGTAAACACCACAGCGGTACCAAGCCTCTGGAATAGTTCCGGTACCAGGGGCAGAGGGTACCGATTCTTAATTGTAATTTTGTTCAAGTCCCGGTAGTCTACGCAGGGGCGTAGAGAGTGATCTTTCTTCTCTACAAAGAAAATCCCTGCCCCGGCTGGGGAGGTAGAAGGTTGTATAAACCCTTTTCGCAGGTTGTCATCGATGTATGCTTTGAGAGTCTCCAACTCCAGTCCTGTTAAAGGGAAGATTCTCCCGAAGGGAATTTCTGCACCTGGTAAGAGTTCAATTGGGCAGTCATAGGGCCTGTGTGGAGGGAGTGTCTCTGCCCCTTTTTGACTGAACACGTCCAAGAAACTGTGGTATTCTTCCGGGACAGCCCTACGGGCCTCAACGTCAACCTCTAGACAGAGCAGAGAGGGTGAGACGTTGGTGGTCCCTTGCAGGCAGTGCTGACAGCAGTAAGGAGAGAGGAAGCTGATACTCCCCGTGGGCCAGTCGATTTGAGGATTATGGGCCTTGAGCCAGGGTATGCCCAAGATAACAGGGAACAGAGGGGACTCAATGATGTCCAGGCGGAGTAGTTCACTGTGGTTACCCGCAATGGTAGCGTGTAGAGGAGCCGTCTCTTGGGTCACAGGTCCAGATCTGATAGCCGACCCATCGGCTAGATGTACCGACAGTCCTCTGGCTCGGGGACGTAAAGGAACTCGAAATTTGCGGGCAAAAGTCTGGTCCATGAACCCACTACAGGCTCCAGAGTCAATTATGGCGGGGACCAGAGTATTCCCTCCTGGGAGCTGTAGGGAAAGGGAAACAGTCAGGTGAGACGCATTATTAAGTACTGCGGGCAGAACAGTGGAAAACAGAGAGGAGTGCTTACAGGACTTCGCGGGACAGGCCCTCACGTAATGTCCGGGTTCCCCACAGTAGAGGCAAAGGTTCTGGATTCGCCTGCGTTGTCGCTCCTCTGGGGTCAGGGAAGGACGAAGGACGCCCAGTTGCATAGGCTCAGAGGGTGCAGTTGCGGTGCGGCCAGAAGGGTAAGGTACCCGGGGTAGCATCCACACCGGACGGGAAGAACCGGTCGTACGCTCAGTCCTACGCTCCCTCAGACGCCTGTCTATCTGAGTGGACAGGTTGATTAGGTCTTCGAGAGTCTCAGGGATGCCCACTCTGGCCAACTCGTCCTTCAAAGACTCGGAGAGGCCCATACGAAATTGATGACGCAGAGCTGCGTCATTCCAGCTCGTATCGGCGCTCCAGCGCCTAAACTCGGATGCATAGTCCTCTGCCGACCTACGGCCCTGTTGTAGGGAAAATAGAGCTGCTTCGGCAGTTGCTGCCTGTTGTGGGTCTTCGTAGAGGATGCCCATGGCTTGGAAAAAGGTGTTCAGATTGCTGAGGCATTCGTGCTTCTGTTCCACCAGGCGGTGGGCCCAGGCCTGGGGCTCCCCTTGTAGCAGGGAGACCACAAACCCCACCTTGGTGGACTCAAGGGAAAAGGTTCGGGGTTGGAGTACAAAAAAGAGTTCACAGGCGTTGCGGAATGCCCTATATCTGTTCCGGGCCCCGGAGAATCTATCCGGAGTGGGGACCTTGGGCTCAGGAGGCAGCATAACCACCGAGGGTGCAGGTGATGCGCTGAGCGCTGTTGGGCCTGAGGTGGCTAGGGTCTGCACGCGTTCCTCTAGGCGGGAGTACCCCTCTTGTAGGGAGTTGACGGCCTGTGTCAGTCCGGCCAGGTGACGGCATAAGTCCTCCCTAGCCGTGGCTCCCTGCATGGGCTCAGTCATGGCTGCCCGATACTGTCACGTACCTTAAGGCAGAGCCCGTATTGCAGGGAGCGGCCACTCGTAAACCCCTGGTTCGGGAACCCCTGATAGGGAAGACAGGAGCTCGAGAGCACAGGGGAGCACAAGTGCCTGGCTGGTAAGCTGGGTAGAGGGCTGGAGATCTGTGCAGACGGGAACCAGGAGGTATCCTGTAGTCCAGCAGCAGGAAGCAAGCAGGAGATGTGCAGCAGACACAAGGAGGTGTCCTGTAGTCCAGCAGCAGGAAGCAAGCAGGTAATGTGCAGCAGACACAAGGAGGTGTCCTGTAGTCCAGCAGCAGGAAGCAAGCAGGTAATGTGCAGCAGACACAAGGAGGTGTCCTGTAGTCCAGCAGCAGGAAGCAAGCAGGTAATGTGCAGCAGACACAAGGAGGTGTCCTGTAGTCCAGCAGCAGGAAGCAAGCAGGTAATGTGCAGCAGACACAAGGAGGTGTCCTGTAGTCCAGCAGCAGGAAGCAAGCAGGTAATGTGCAGCAGACACAAGGAGGTGTCCTGTAGTCCAGCAGCAGGAAGCAAGCAGGTAATGTGCAGCAGACACAAGGAGGTGTCCTGTAGTCCAGCAGCAGGAAGCAAACAGGTAATGTGCAGCAGACACAAGGAGGTGTCCTGTAGTCCAGCAGCAGGAAGCAAACAGGTAATGTGCAGCAGACACAAGGAGGTGTCCTGTAGTCCAGCAGCAGGAAGCAAACAGGTAATGTGCAGCAGACACAAGGAGGTGTCCTGTAGTCCAGCAGCAGGAAGCAAACAGGTAATGTGCAGGCGGGTCTCAAACAGGCAGGGTCAAACACAGACGGGCAGATCAGGTACAAGGGAGCATCCAAAGGGGTAGTCAAAGTCCAGAACCGAGATCGGGGCAGGCAGAAGTCAGAAGAGTCAGAGACAAGCCAGGTTTCAGCAGGGATCAGATGAATCAGGTTTTGCAGGTAGACCAAGCACATACAGGAAACGCTGTTGATCGGGCAGCAAGGCAACAGGGACTGGGTTTGGTTTAAATAGCGCTCTTGGCGCCAAACAGCGTCAGGGAAGCCGCGCGGGCACGCGCGCGCTCCCGCGCGCGCCCGCGCGCGCCCGCGCGCACCGACAGCCGCGCTATTGCGCATGTGTGGGCGCAGCAGGCCCGTTCTGAGCCGGGGAATCCTTCTCCTCCTGGGGATGTTGGGACGTCCGCTGGAGGGGCTTTCCTGACACTGTACCTACCTGATTGTCATGCACCAACATGTCCATATACAGTACATTTTAATAAAGCACCACTTTTGTAGAAGTCATGGACTGTCTCCTCCAAGTTTGTGCTCTTGCCAGCTACATAGTGACACAACTGGCTTTGTCTGTGGAAAGGTTAGATGTATCAATCATTTGGCAGATCTGAATTTTAACAAGGTATAAGAATTATTTTTCTGTTTTTGTTTCCAAACATTGTGTAATCTGTTACTCAGACTGTGGCTTGCTGACAGGATCTAAGAGAGCTGACGCTAAGATATTAATGCCTTTTATTTATCATTGTAGGAAATACTGTCACCTCTGCTTCTATATCCAGTCCTAACAATGGATTTTCTGGAGATCAAAACACTCGTATCAATCTTATGCAGGTACATTTTTGTTATTCTAGCCGCAGTGCACTCCTAAAGAATTTGGAAGATTGTTTTGGAAATTTTATGAGCGGCAGATCTTTCAAAAGTGGTGCATATAAATGTGTGTTGCATAATAACCTATGATAAGTATTCACATGTAACTGATGATAAATCTGTTCCCACTAAGGGCAGCAACTAGGGCTGGGTGGTAGCTTAGGCCACAGAGGAGACAGATCATAGGGTCCAAAGAGCCGCCTGATCTCCACCAGATGATCCTGCAAGGGGTGATGGGTTTTGCTGCTGACGACTCCCAGGTTGTGGCTCATGGACCTAAGCGGGCAGCTACAAGAGTAAGTACAGCTATACAGGGTTTCTTGCAGCACTGCAGTGTTATTAACAAGTAGGGAAGTAATAATAACAAGTCTCTTGAAACACTGGGATACACGGGACAAGTGAAGAGAGACTGGATACAGGCTGGAGAACTTAGAAATTCACACAGGGGCTGGTAGCAAGGTGCTGGCTGGAACTCATAGGAAAAACACAGATACTGGTTGCAGGTGGCAGGCTGAAATACACAGTGAGGGTCATTCACTAAGAAGAAGGCACTGCACCAGTTCATACATGAATTGGTGCGCTGGAAAAGTCATTAATTGAACGTACGAACCGGTGCACATTGAATCGCAAATAGCGATAATAAATACTATATTTATCAGCGTATAACACGTGCCAGCGTATAACACGCACCCTAATTTTAAGAGGGAAGTTTCAG
>JAQSEC010002032.1:0-13579 GCA_028564925.1 Lithobates sylvaticus | reverse complement strand
TGCAGAGTATGGCTGGGTATCACTGAGTATTGCAGAGTATGGCTGGGTATCACAGAGTATTGTAGAGTATGGCTGGGTATTGCAGAGTATGGCTGGATATTGCAGAGTATTGCTGAGTATGGCTGGGTATGGCTGGGTATTGCAGAGTATGGCTGGGTATCACTGAGTATGGCTGGGTATGGCAGAGTATTGCTGGGTATGGGCAGAGTATGGCAGGGTATGGCAGGGTATGGCAGGGTATGGCTGGGTATGGCAGGGTATGGCAGAGTATGGCAGAGTATTGCAGAGTATGGCAGGGAATTTCATAGTATTGCTGGGTATTGCAGAGTATTGCAGGGTATTGCAGAGTATGTCATGGTATTGCAGAGTATGGCAGAATATGGCAGGGTATGGCAGAGTATGCAGAGTATTGCAGAGTATTGCAGGGTATTGCAGAGTATTGAGGGATGGCTGAGCATGGATGGATGGATTCATGTCACTGAGCAGCGCTGTGGTTCGAATCCAAACTTTTGTAATGGCGCAAACCAAACCTGCTAGGACATTGGTAATTTTTGTCACCCATTCTTGGGATACTAACATCTGTACTAGGTGGTACAATGATTTTGCCACACAGAAGTAATGATACCAATACACTCTCCAGTGAGGAGGCCGGAGGGGAAGATGTGATATAGGAAGCTGCATTGATGAACCAGAAAGGTGAATTAATCAGAAACCCAAAGTGTTAGTTTGAGTAAACCAGAGGACTGGCTGTACAAGATTATAAATCCTTAGGCAGATAAAAAAAACAGACATATATATTTCAGCTGTTTATTTAGCTTTTTACCTAGAGATTCATTTTAAAGCTAAATTCTGGCATAAGCAAATGTTGTCTAAATAGGTGAGTATTCTTACTTAAATCTTGATGTATTTTGTGTGTTTCTTCCAAATCTGTAAGGTAACCAGTGTGAAACTTTTCCTCTTTGCAGGAGCTTCCTGTAATCTAGACTGGCTACCATTCTCTCTCCTTGTGCAGGGTGACTGGTCTTGTATCCACCCTCCTGTAGTTTTCTACAGGCAGCCTATAGTTGGTGGAGCCTGCTGGGCCCCACCCACAGTTCTGTTCTTTGCACAAGCTATGTACAGCACAGTGATGGTGTCACTGTTACTTCTACAAAGTAATAACTGGTTTGGCAAAGGAATTTGGTGCACACAAAGTGGAAATTGAGAAATATATTTAACCACTTCCCATCCCAGCCATAGTCATATGATGTCAGCAGGAGGGATCTCCCATCCTGGGCAGGCATCATATGACGTCCTGGGCTTCCCTCCCGTCTGGGGGGCACCCCCACCTCATCACTCGGGAGCCGATGCACCCGCGATTGCCGTTAACAGAACAGGACCGTGGATCTGTGTGTGTAAACACACAGATCCACATCCTGTCAGGTGAGAGGAGACCGATCATGTGTTCCCAGTACAGAGGAACACTGATAGGTCTCCTCCCCTTGTGAGTCCCCTCCCCCTACAGTTAGAATCGCTCCCTAGGTAACACAATTAACCCAATGATCGGCCTCTAGTGTTAACCCCCTTCCTGCCAGTGACATTTATACAGTAATCAATGCATTTGTATAGCACTGATCGCTGTATAAATGTGAATGATCCCAAAATAGTGTCAAAAGTGTCCAATATGTCAGCCGCAATGTCGCAGTCATGATAAAAATCGCAGATCGCCACCATTACTAGTAAAAAAATAATAGTAAAAATGCCAAAAATCTATCCTCTATTTTGTAGACGCTATAACTTTGCGCAAACCAATCAATATACGCTTATTGCAATTTCTTTTACCAAAAAAAATTAGAAGAATACATATCGGCCTAAACTGAGGACATTTTTTTTTTTTTAAATTGGGATATTTATTATGGCAAAAAAGTTAAAAATATTGTGTTTTTTTTTCAAACTTGTCGCTCTTCTTTTGTTTATAGTGCAAAAAATAAAAACCACAGATGCGATCAAATCTCACCAAAAGAAAGCTCTTTTTGTGGGGAAAAGAATGATAAAAATGTATTTGGGTACAGTGTTGCATGACCGCGCAATTATCATTCAAATTTCGGCAGTGCTGAAAACTGAAAATTGGCTTGGGCAGGAAGGGGGTGCAAATGCCCTGTATTGAAGTGGTTAAACAAAGGTTTTTGTGCCAGGTGTTCAGATTTAAAGCAAGTTGTTAGATTTGGTTTCATTACATTTATCCAGCAGTGTTCTTTTCCTCAATAAACACATAGATCTATCTAATAGCTCTAATATACGTACATATATATTTACATATAACCAGTATTTTATATATATATATATTATAGTATATTGTCATATATTTTCTTCACTGGGGTTCCCCTTTAAACTCTGGAGGTTGGAAGGTAAATATTCTTTATTTTCTTTTATTTTGTTTACATTGTACTTACACGTCATGTATCTTCAGACCGGGAAAAATATATTTTTATCTTTTCCTCTGCTTCCTCTTCAGTGTGTTATTGACATTCTTTTGGTCAGTGTGACTGGATGGGTCATTCAGTGCAGAGGATTTAAAGCATCAGTGTTGTATAAACCAATATTACGCGGATGAGGGTTTCTGCCTCCTGTTTAGCAATGCACATTTCTACATAAACGTGACTCATACATTTTTCATGATAATTATTACGATGCTCTGCAAATACAAGTCTACAGCTTTTCCTGTCTCTCGTCCTTTCTTCATACTCCTGCTAGCACTGATGATGATGTGTTCCTGTGCTGTTTACCACTTTATTGTATGGTCTGATCTGTGATTGCAGCATCTAGTGGGCATTCAGCAAGGCACATAATTCTATTTGATTATATGTACCATTTCCACACAGTCAGCACATTCTAATTTTAAAGATGAGATTCAGGCAAGCAGCTAAATACATGATTGAAATGCATAGATGTACAGTGGTGTGAAAAAGTATTTGCCCCCTTCCTCATTTCCTGTTCCTTTGCATGTTTGTCACACTTAAGTGTTTCGGAACATCAAACCAATTTAAACAATAGTCAAGGACAACACAAGTAAACACAAAATGAAATTTGTAAATGAAGGTGTTTATTATTAAAGGTGAAAAAAAATCCAAACCATCATGGCCCTGTGTGAAAAAGTGATTGCCCCTAAACCTAATAACTGGTTGGGCCACCCTTAGCAGCAACAACTGCAACCAAGCATTTTGCGATAACGTGCAATGAGGCTTTTACAGCGTCCTGGAGGAATTTTGGCCCACTCATCTTTGCAGAATTGTCCTAATTCAGTTACATTAGAGGGTTTTTCGAGCATGAACGGCCTTTTTAAGGTCATACCACAACATCTCAATAGGATTCAGGTCAGGACTTTGGCTAGGCCACTCAAAGTCTTCATTTTGTTTTTCTTCAGCCATTCGGTGGTGGACTTGCTGGTGTGTTTAGGATCATTGTCCTGCTGCAGAACCCAAGTTCGTTTCAGCTTGAGTACACAAACAGATGGTCGGACATTCTCCTTCAGGATCTCTTGGTAGACAGCAGAATTCATAGTTCCTTTTATCACGGCAAGTCTTCCAGGTCCTGAAGCAGCAAAACAGCCCCAGACCATCACACTACCACCACCATATTTTACTGTTGGTATAATGTTCTTTTTCAGAAATGCAGTGTTCCTTCTACGCCAGATATACTTGGACACACACCTTCCAAAGAGTTCCACTTTTGTCTCATCGGTCCACAGAATGTTGTCCAAAAGTCTTGGGGATCATCAAGATGTGTTGTGGAGAAATTGAGACGAGCTTTGATGTTCTTTTTGCTCAGCAGTGGTTTTCTCCTTGGAACTATGCCATGCAGGCCATTTTTGCCCAGTCTTTTCCTGATGGTGGAGGCATGAACGCTGACCTTAACTGAGGCAAGTTTGATGTTCCGAAACACTTAAGTGTGACAAACATGCAAAGGAACAGGAAATGAGGAAGGGGCAAACACTTTTTCACACCACTGTAAATTGTCTTACCTGTCAAAGGATTTGTAATTCTATGCATCCAGTCATGTTCCATTCTCCCCTTCAAGACAGCATTGTCGGCTCCGTGACCTTACAACAGTCCTACTGATTGGACATTGAAGAGTCATTGCTTTGTTCCTAATGAAGGGTAAACAAAAAGTTAGCTTTAATGCTGGCCCCTGTCACTTCTCAATTCTCATCCTTACCTTTCCTTATTTTCTTCATTGCCCATGTTGACCGTGGAAGTGGAGGTCTATATTGCATGTCATTTGTAATGTTAATTTGCTTTATGGTTTATTTTTAGTAGTAATTGACTTTAATATTTCATGAGACTCTTAAAGGGGTAGTAAACACTGCTTGTTGACTTGTTCCTACAGGTAAGCTTATAATAAAGCTTACCTGTAGGTACAAGGAATATCTCTGAGGCGTGCATCTTAGGAGATACTATTACTGCAGCTGGTGACGTCACCAGCTGGATAGACTGGCATACTGGGTTCTTTCTCCTGTATGTTGGTTTCTGACTAGACAATCTATCTTTGGTCTCCCCTTAGCTTGGAAATGTCAGACACTTTGAACATAGGTGTGGAGCTAGACTCTATAAAACCCAGAAGTATCGGCCATTGCAACGGGAAACATGTTGGCAAGCTCCATATAACACCCGTTCGAAATGATACTGTGACAAGCGTTATATAATACCATTTGAGGTTTTGTTGCACATTTGGTAATTTTATCTATGAATTGGTTCTTTTGGTAGACCTTTTTGCTTATTTGTACATCTTTTGTATATATTTCAATAAACATTTGTTTTAATGAATATGTGTACGCTATATCATCAGTGAATTACCACTTAACGCCCCTTCCTTCATACTCTTTTGCGTTTCATTGCAAATATTTAGAGCTGGTGTTCCCTGTTAGTGGGTAAGCTTTTTGAGCTTGGGGCTTTGAATATATATCCTAATAGCAATTTATTACATTCATATATCTTTTTAGTGACTCCCTTGACATCGTCTACCCTTGATCATCACTTACCATGGTGTAAAGTAGATAACACTTTAGATGGGTGCCTGGGCCCATGAGTAAAGCGGGACTGATAACCTGACCACATATGCAAGATTTATTTGTGACTGTGTATGAACCTTGCCATTTTATCTGCTCTGAGTTTTATGCCAGGATTATGGGTGGTGTTGGACAACTTTAAAATATTCTGTATTTCCATCAATATTCAGTGGCAGTCAGGGTCACACCACTGCTGATCCGCAGATATCAATGCCTTTGTAATGCAACAGTATAATATAGCATCATTTAGATATTAAAGTGAAAAGAGGAAAGAGGGGATTTTTGCGTTGCTTTACAAATGATAATGGAAACCAATGGTTTAAAAAATATATATAATAATTTTAATGAGAATATATTAAAATATAACAAGGCCACATTGTTCAACAATGGTCAACAATTCACAATAAAGGTGGTCATTTAGGCAAGTATTCAGAAGTGTATATATTAAACTGACGTTTCGCAATAGCTTCATCAGGGGGCGTGGCTGACCAGCGGAGTGGATGGCTGCTTTCTAAGACAGCTCCTCTCCACAGCGGGCCAACGGAGCGGAAAACATCGACTATAAGCCACCAAATTAGCGGGGAAAGCTCCACCACAACCCGCAGACACCCAGGATGGCAGCAAGGAGGAGGAAAGAAGCAAAGAAACCGGGGAAATTGCCCGATTTCTTCGCCATGCAGCGCCGGTTCCCGGAGCAAGATGGCGCCGAGGGAGGCTGGAGAGACACACGCGGCCTACACAACCAGCATGGCGCGCCGGCAGCAACCTCCACAGGCCGCGCTCACTCCAAACACAGACCGGAGCACGGATCGCCTCCTCCATCTGCCTCATCCAGCCCAGCGAAAAGCAGGCAGAAGCTACAAGGTACTGCAGACAGGGCTGACATGGAGGTAAGCCTAGATTCCTCTTTAGATGATACAAGAGAACTGCAGGAATCCATATCTGATTTCCCCACAACCAATATGCCTGTAATGGACACCACACTTAAAGATATGCTGATATCCCTAAGATCCACTCTGCATGCTGACATTATGGCCCTAACTACTCAGTTTAAATCCGAAATTTCAGCGGTGAAAAAGAGGGTCTCACATGTGGAATTAAAAATGGGAGACTTTGCTTCAACTTTTAATGACCTGGTGGATGCCCACAACGATAGAGATGACGAGATATTACAGATGCAGCTGAAATTAGCAAATTTAGAGGACAGATCAAGGAGGAATAATATCAAAATCAGAGGCATACCTGAAACAGTTAAACCTCCTGACCTGAAAGAGTTCTTCACAACGGTTATGAAAACCATGCTCCCTGAGGCACCTATGGCAGACCTTATTGTGGATAGAATCCACAGACTCCCCAAGCCCAAGCATATTGCACCCCATCTGCCTAGGGACACCATAGTGAGGATCCATTTTTTTCACACTAAGGACAGATTTATGGCAGCAGTGAGACACCGTGACAACATCCCAGCAGACATGCAGGACTTGTCCTTCTACACAGACCTGTCAGCATTCACAATGCAACAACGCAGGCAACTGGCCAGCATCACAAAACCACTGAACAACCATAAAATCATATACCGCTGGATCTACCCTGCTAAACTAATGATTACAAAAGACGGCGAGAACCACATCATAGCCAGCGTCAAAGAAGGCATGCGCCTGATGAGAGAATGGCAAATACTACCTACAGATGTGAAGGACGACCATTGGAACAAAAACCCTAGCAGAGCTGGATCAGAAGAAGAAGCAGGTTGACACAAAAGGCTTCACCCCTACTGAACACCATCTCTGTTGACCCAAGGGATGGCTGTGTTGTATCCCTTCACTCAAACCCCCCAGAAGGAGCGGTAGAAATATTGCACAGATTCTAATTTGAATCGCATAGTTTATACTATCAACAACACCACAACCACGTTACCTGTTTGGTGTTTGCACCTAACCCAAGCTACTATTTCTCTTTTTATTTTCCCTTTCTTCTCTTTATTTTCTTTTTAAGTTAACCCACCAAACTTGTCAAGTGACCCAGGAGACCACAAACCTTCCCTGCAAGAAGTGCTCGAGGAAGAGAACATCATCACATCAAACTCGGCTACAGGAACCCTAGCTACCACAGTGGACAAGGTAATATCTGTCTGACACCACACCTCCATCCCACCCCACTACATCGATCCATAGTCTGCGATGCCTTTCAACATCTCCTCCATCAATGTTAAGGGCCTGAATAGCCCGTTTAAACGCCAAATGGCCTGGAAAGAAGCCATCTCACTTCACAGTGACATTCTCTGCCTCCAAGAGACCCACTTTTGTTTAACGAACCCTCCTACATTCAAACACCGGAAGTTTCCCACTGTTTATACAGCAAACAGCCCCAAAAAAAAGAAGGGTGTAGCACTAGCTATCAGAGACTCAATCCTTTTTAAGGAATTAGAAGTATACCTAGACCCGACTGGCAGATACATAATCCTTGTATGTGAACTTGATAAAGCTATATATACCATAGTGAATGTATACCTCCCAAATGTGAAACAACTTAGCTTTCTAAACAAAATCTGGAAAAGAGTACTAGCAATGAAAAAAGACTCATTGATTATGTGCGGGGATTTTAATGCAGTACCAGACAGGGAGATGGACGTCTCCACAGGTACATCTACCAAACTACGTAAAATAGCCCTGGACCGTTTCGTCTCCCTGTCTGGTCTTTATGATGTATGGAGGTGTCAACATGCCTCGGAGAGGGACTTTTCTTTTTTCTCTCCAGTGCACAACTCGTATTCTCGAATTGATCTATTCCTAGTAGACAAATTCTTATTACAGAGAATAGTCAAGTCGCAAATCCACAACATATCATGGTCAGACCATGCGCCTATCTCTATTCAGGTGGGGGATCGTCGGGCCGAGACTAGAGCAAATAGGTGGCGTAACGACATATATGTCCTATCGCAACCTGCAAACGTTCAAAAAACAAGCTCAGATCTTAAAGAATTTTTTGCCATTAACGCTCCCTCGGTCGACGATCCCTTCACTGTATGGAACGCCCATAAGGTGTATATTAGGGGCCTGCTCATACAAATGAGCGCCAGATATAGGAAACAACAGTCCAAAAAACTGGGTGACCTATTGGGAGAAATTGACCGTTTAGACGCTAGTAATAAACAAACACCCACTAATCAACTGAAAGAGGATCTATTTAGGGTAAGACAAGAACTGAGAGCGCACCTGGTGGCCCAACAGGAACACCAGCTCCGCTCACTAAAAGCCAGCAGCTACAGGTATGGTAATAAAGCAGGAAAGACCCTAGCCAACCAATTAAAAGAAAAAATAGCTACACAAAAAATATCAGACATTCTGAACCCCAAGACTAATACCAAAGCCATGAACCCCAAAGATATTGCAGACGCGTTTAGTGACTACTACGAAAGCCTATACAACCTAAACCAGGACAGGGACACCCCCCAACCGACCTCTGACTTGATAGCAGAATTCCTGAACTCAGTCGACCTTCCGACAATCCCTCAAACAGACCTTGACAATCTCAATAGCCCTGTGACACAACAAGAAATAGGAAACATAATCAAAAAACTGCCCCGCAACAAAGCTCCAGGCCCAGATGGTTACTCCTCGGAGTACTATCAACTATTCAATAACATCCTATCACCACACTTACAGAAAATATTCGATAAGGCAACATCCTCGGCCAGCTTCCCCCCCGACATGCTAACAGCCACAATCATAACCTTACCGAAACCGGGGAAAGAACCCAATAAACCGCAGAATTTCAGACCTATCTCACTTTTAAACGTGGACGTAAAAATATACGCCAAGTTGCTAGCACAAAGACTGACAAACATACTACCAAAACTGATCAATTACGATCAGGTTGGTTTCGTGTCGGGCCGACAGACCACAGATGCCACAAGGAGAATGATAAACCTCATTAACATTGCTGAAAAGAAAAGGGAGCCTTCTCTGCTCCTTACGTTGGACGCAGAGAAAGCTTTCGATCGAGTGCACTGGGGATACCTAGGGAAAGTACTGGAAAAGTTTGGCTTTCTTGGCCCGATACGGAACGCAATACTAGCCCTATATTCCTCCCCATCAGCCTATGTGTATACAGAAGGTATGTTCTCTAAACAGTTTCTTATTACCAATGGCACAAGGCAAGGCTGCCCTATGTCACCACTAATATTTGCACTAGTGATGGAACCATTAGCAGAAAAAATAAGATCAGCTCACAACATACAGGGTATAAGGTCCCAAGGTCGCCAACACAAAATCTCACTATTTGCAGACGACGTGATTTTATCACTGTCCAACCCAGCAACATCACTCCCTGCAGCCTACAAGGTTCTCCAAGAGTTTGGAAGAGCATCTTACTACAAAATAAATGAGACCAAGTCCAACATACTAGGAATAGCACTACCAAAAACTTTAGAAAACGAGCTGAAGACATCTCTCCCATTCCCATGGACCTCCGGCTCCATTACGTACCTGGGGGTTCAACTTTCCTATCCCATTGCTAACTTATACCAAGACAACTATCTTCCTCTGATCGATAACTGTCAGAAGGATCTCCAGAAAATACAGAAACACTACTTATCCTGGTTAGGTAGACTAGCGGCATACAAAATGTTGATAATGCCCAAAATCCTGTACGTATTCAGAGCCCTACCTATACAGCCCCCCAACTCCTTCTTCACCATGATGCAAAAGCAACTTTCTAGTTTTGTGTGGGGGGCAGGAGAGCGCGTTGCTCCCCCCTCATACAAACAAGACATAAGAAGGCGGGTGGTATGGGACTTCCCGTCCTGAGAGACTACCACACAGCAGTGGTTCTAGATCAGGTCAAACATTGGTTCTCAAGACCAATAGTGAAACCCTGGTGCCAACTAGAATTGGCATGTTTCAAATCCCTGTCACCCATATCGTTTCTAATAGCCTCAACCATACACGACACCACCTTACTAACTGACCACCCCACAATACATACAGCAGGCAAAGCATGGCTAAACACCAGAGCGGACGGTAGTATCCAATACCCGACAACCAATATACCCATTCCAATAGAATCTATCCCATGGTTAATCCCCAATATGACCGTGAAGTCCTGGCAAGAGCATGGAATAATAAATATAGAAGACATCCTGCAGGAGGGGAAAATGTTAACATTCGCAGACATCAGACAGAGATTCCAGATACCACAAATGGAGTATTTCACGTACACACAAATGGCGTCACTATACAACAGTATTAAAATATCGCATATTCCCACTATTGAGAAAATTTGGCAATTTATTAATTCGTGCAACCCAAAAACAAAAGGAATATCGAGTATATACAACTCACTAAATGGCAAAGACGAATTTCACAAATATACCCCATTGCTGAAATGGGAAACAGAACTGGGGAAAGTGTACTCAGAAACTGATTGGGTGAACGCTATCAAATGTAACTACAAATACTCCAGATGTGCCAATTATGAAGAACTTAATCAAAAATTATTGTTGAGATGGTACTTTACTCCCTACGTAGTCGCAAAATTCTCAAAGGACAACTCCAACCTATGCTGGAGAAAGTGTGGCCAAGTAGGTACATTGGTCCATGTAGTTTGGTCCTGCCCCCGCCTTAAACCCTTTTGGCACAAAATATTTCTTCTCCTATCTCGAGTGATATCAGTACAAGTCCCGCCAAGCGTAGATCTTGCGATCCTGGGCATGCATTTATCCAAATTTCATGGATCTAAAAGATCCATTATATCTCATATCCTCCTAGCCGCCAAAACAACGATAGTTCACAAATGGAAGACAGACGAGATTCCTTCTGTAGCCGAAGTATCAGCTAGAGTAAATGTCATTGCAGCATACGAAAAAATTATTGCCAGCAGAGAGGGCAAAATACCACTGTTCTTGACAAACTGGTCACCCTGGACCACATATTCATCGGTGCAGCGGGGGCCCACATTACCAGGGCCCGCACTGGACTGATGCACTCTCTTTCTTTACCTTTATACTCAACTCTATACCTTTTACATCACCTAGTATCCTTTATACCTTCCAATATCACCAATCCCAGGTACCAATCTCAGAAGTTAACCCCCTGTTAGTAGGAATGTAGGTAACTACCCGTAACAGTAGGAACCCTGCTTAATTCCAGTTGGAAATCGCAAGTAAGACATGGCTTGTAAGGTTTGCATAGTTGACTTACGATTACAGTTTGATTCAATAAAAGCGAGAGGGGGGGGGGGGCGGTGGGCACCCGGCACAGAGTATCCCCGAAGGGGTGCCGGGGGCCTAGCTTCCCCTCCCAATGCACATGAGGCATGGACATGGGAAGCAGATCAAGCCCCAGAGTGGTAACCTCAATAGTTGACGTAATGTTTATTATGTAATTCAATACTGAATACGCGTTGTAACTGTTTGTAACGTTCCAAGTTTTTATAAGAGATTGTACCTGTGATGCACTGTACCTTGTTAAAATTTTTCAATAAAAAATCTATTTAAAAAGACTTCCTCTTCAAAAAAAAAAAATCAGGTCCCTGCTGCTAAGAGATTGTATTTAGTCAGAACTCTCGTGATGCCCTTCTCCCTGCCCCCGGCCCCTCCTGATTTTCTGTCTCCTGATTTTCTGTCTCCTCATCCCCCCCCCCAGTCTCCTGCATACTTGCTCTGTGTGTCCTGCTGAATCCCCCCTCCCCTCCTCTATATTCAGTGACATATGATGAGAGAACCCAGAGGAGGAGCACAGCTATTCTGCTCACAGGACATGCAGGGAGAGAGGTGAGCTGAGGGAGGAACATCAGTTTGGGGTGGTAAGCTGAGCACAATACCTGGCAAAGTTTAATGCCAGGAGGGAAGTTTATGTGGAAATATGTGAAGGGTTGGAATAGCAGCGAGTGTTTGTTGGAGCCCTGCAGAGTTTGCAGCCCCCCAGCTAACATACATCTCCTAAGCAGGAACACATCACTATCTCCCCAAGGATTCTGTCCAGATAATGTGCAGTTAATTTATGACCTTTCCATTTAACCCTGTGTTATCCAAACTCTGTTCAATGAAAGTGTAAACTCACCACATAAACACTCTATATACAAAAAAAAATTCCCCTATAAAGATCAGAACATGATGTTCACATTTGCATGGAAGCACAATTGAATGAATGCTGATTATTCAGAGAATTACCATATTTATGTTTATTGATTATTTATTGTTTTTTTTTTTATGTACTAACAGTTAAGCTTCGTGCATATGAGCGCATCGTTTTTTTTTTTTTTGGTGGGGGAGTAGATCTTGGGTGGGAGTTCCCACACTTTTTTCCCCAGGACTTGACCCCTGCAAATCCCTATGACAGTCTCTGATAACAGGTGAAAAGTAATTAAAAAGCAATCTCTGTAAAAGGAAATGTCCAAATCTTGTCTAGATGTTATTCCACAGAGCTGCATTTGTTCCTTCACAATATCCAAATTACAAAGAGAAGTGCTTGGACAAACAGAGCATCGAAGTTAGGAAGCCACATAAACAGGCACTCACCAACAGATATTGACCACATATAGAATGTATGAGAAAAAATGTTTCTCCTAATTGCCAATGGTTTGTTCTAATTTTCATAAGCTGTATATCCAAGAACTGTTGTTTATAATTTGAATAAAATGATTAAAATGGAACATTCTGCTTTTTCTACCAGTCAACTCTACTGGACTTGGAAATACTCTACTCTACTCTACTGGACCTGGAAATATTCTACTCTACTGGACTTGGAGTACTCTAATGGACTTGGAAATGACTGTCAATAACTTTGTAATGCCCCGCATGGATAAATAGAACAGCAATTGTTTTTTTTTGGACAACTATGTACACTCCATATACATACTCCTTCAGTTTCCTCCTGCACAAACATGCTTGAAGCTCATCACTCCTCACTCCACCAACACATCACTGGGCTCCCCAGGAACAGCTAGCACTATTTATTGGTTAGGCCTGACACCAACTCAGGCTGGGACCCCGGTCCCCAAAGGTGCAGCAGAAAAGTTCTTGTGCTAGCTGCCCTAACTATGGCTACTGATGCTGGTTAGCCCTCTCCAGGCCCTGCCAGCCCTCCTGGCTCCTTCAGTTTCCTCCTGCACAAACATGCTTGAAGCTCATCACTCCTCACTCCACCAACACATCACTGGGCTCCCCAGGAACAGCTAGCACTATTTATTGGTTAGGCCTGACACCAACTCAGGCTGGGACCCCGGTCCCCAAAGGTGCAGCAGAAAAGTTCTTGTGCTAGCTGCCCTAACTATGGCTACTGATGCTGGTTAGCCCTCTCCAGGCCCTGCCAGCCCTCCTGGCTGCCGCTGCCTCCTTCCACTGGCCCTTCCACCACAGTCCACTCTTCTGGTTCTGAACCCATCTCAGAACTGCAAGCTCCCAGTCCTCTCAGGTGTGCCTCCCCAGTCCTCTCGACTATGTCTCACTCACCAGCCCTCCTGGCTGCTACCAGTTATCCTCCCTGGAGTCTCTTAGCAGTGCTCTCTCCCGCAGTCCTCTCCTCACTCTCACTT
>JAQSEC010001517.1:0-13379 GCA_028564925.1 Lithobates sylvaticus | reverse complement strand
AAATCTTGCCTTGACAACCCCGTTTTAACACTGGTGGGCCAGATCACCGGTGATTAATCAAGAGGAAAAAAAAAACTAAAAAAAAAGAAAGAATGAGAATGCAGCCACATCATTTAAGGATGGGTAATCCCGCAATATATACATTTTTTAGTTATTTTTGGGGTTAAATACCAGTTTTGACCCAATCTAAGCTTATGGGAACGACAGTGTGTTCAAAGCTTCCACCATGTCTTTTAGCTTGAGTTCAATTGGGCTTTAAACACTTGCTTACTGGGCACTTAAACCCCCCTCCTGCCCAGACCAATTTTCTCGCTTGCCTGCGGCTTGACGCACTTTGAATGTCTATTGCCGCGGTAATACAACACTTTGCACAAATATTAAATTGATATCATTTTTTTCCACAAAAAAGAGGCTTCTTTTCGGTGGTATTTAATCACAGCTGGGGTTTTTAATTTTTGCTAATCAAATAAAAAAAGATTGTGGGCTCTGATACGGCTGCACTGGTGGCACAGATTAAGAAAGTCGGCACTGATGGGGAAAGTTAAGAGGGCACATGATGGGCAAGGATGGGTAGCACGGTATGGGCTCGGATATGCACTTATAGATGGGCACTGAGGGGAACTGGTAGGTGACACTGATGGGCACCACTGTAGGGGAGTCTCACAGACTCGCTGATCACAGAGCGCGCCCTTCAGGGGCCACGCAGGCCGTTCGTGAATGGGACGGCGTCAATAGACGTCGTCCCGGCAAGTTAGATCCGCGATGTAGCCGTCATTCGGCTATAGCGAGGATCTCAAGTGGTTAAGTAAATGGACAAATATCAAAACTGCAAAGTTTGTTTCAGTCACGAATGTTTCAATGACTTGGTGATAAAACTTGGCCTTTGTGCAAATGTGGAATGTATAGTATATAGGAAGAACAAAGGATTACATGTGAAGGTTATAGTGTTGAGTTGAAGCTACTCTAGCTCTTTTAATGCAGCTTTTACAAGGCTGTGGGTTCTGATTGCCTGAAGAAATGTTTGTATTCTGTTATATATACTTCACTTCTCCCAAGCTTTTATCTTTTCAGCCAGTGGGAGATTAATTTATCTTTGTCTTGACTTGCTGTTTGTCTCTGAGCAGTGAAAGCTTGTAAAAAAACATTGTCAATGTGAACATTCAGCAGTATCTTGATATAAGAAAGGGCCACCTACAAACCCAGAGATAGGGCTTGATTCATCATCCTGTAACATGGGACAATGAATGGGAAAAGTAGCATACTGAGAGATATTATACATTTTTCTGGCACTTTTTGTTTACAAGTTTAAATCAGTTTTTATTTGCTAGAAAATTACTTATAACCTCCAAACATTATTTTTAGCAGAGACCCTAGGGAATAAAATGGCGATAGTTGCAATTTTTATGTCACACGGTATTTGCGCTGCGGTCTTGCAAATGCAATTTTTTTGGGAAAAAAAATACACTTTAACCACTTCCCGCCCGCCGTATGCAGAATGACGGCCCGGGAAGTGGCTCTGTTATCCTGACTGGGCATCATATGACGTCCAGCAGGATAACATGCCGGCACGCACCCGTGGGGGCACGCAGCGTGGCGATCGCGAATGCTGCGTGTCAGTCTGACACCCCGCATCTCCGGTCGTGATAAGAAGCCAGTCAGAGGCCTCTTACCATGTGATCAGCTGTGACCAATCACAGCTGATCATTGCATAAAACCAGGAAGTGCCGGTAAACTGCGTTTCTCGGTTCGCGCTGACAGGGAGAGCCAATCGGCGGCTCTCCCTGTCAGAGGGGGGGTCTGTGCTGATAATCAGCACATTGCTTATCAGCACAGCCCCATCAGATGTGCCACAACACCTTTTAAAATGTGCCCATAAGCTGTCAGTCAGTGCCCCATAAAAACACAGCTCACAGTGCCCAAAGTGCCAATCAGTGCCCATATCAGTGCCAATCTCAGTGCCCAGCAGTAAAACCTGTCAGTACCTCAACATCAGTGCTGCCCATCAGTGCCACCTGTTAGTACCACCTGTCAGTACCAATCAGTGCCGCCTATCTGCCAATCAGTGCCGCCTGTCAGTGCCCATCACACAGCCTGTCAGTGCCCAGTGCCAGTCAGTGCCCATCAGTGCTGCATATCAGTACCGTCTATCAGTGCCCATCAATTCTACATATCAGTGCATCCTCATCAGTGCCCAACAGTGCCGCCTCATCAGATCCCGTCAGTGAAAGAGAAAACAACATTTTATAACCAAAACAAAGAATTTATTTTTTTCCAAAAATGTTGTTCTTTTTTAGTTTGTTTAGCAAAAAATAAAAACAGCAGAGGTGATTAAATACCACAAAAAAGAAAGCTCTATTTGTGGGAACAAAATGACAAAAATGTTGTTTGGGTACAGTATAGCATGACCGCGCAATTGTCATTCAACGTGCGACAGAGCTGAAAGCTGAAAATTGTCCTGGGCGGGAAGGGGCAATTATTGTTATATTATATATTATATGTTATATAATTATTATTATATTGAAGTGGTTAATGAATAAAAAAAAAGCACTATACAAAGCACAGTATATATCCCAATTTTCTGTAAAATGTGAAAGATGACATTACCCTGAGTAAATAGATACCCAACACGTCACGCTTTAAAATTGCGCATGCTCGTGGAATGGAGACAAACTACGGTATTTAAAAATCTCCATAGGCGACACTTATAGGCTGGGTTCACACTATTGTGAATTGGATGTGGTTGCATGTCAGGAGATGGTGACCGGCTCTCTATGGAGCTGGTTCACACATCGCTGGAGCGGCCCCGGTGCCAATTGCACAGGAACGCTGTGCGTCTTCTGGTCGGTTTCAGATCCGAATGCAGCCAAAAATTTGCATGGGTATCGGACCTGAAACAGTGAACAGGGACGCACCGGACACCTGCTGTGTGCCGCTGCGTGCTGCAGTGTGAACACAGCCTAAACATTTTTACAGGTTACCTGTTTAGAGTAAGGCCCCTTTCACACTGGGGCGGTTTTCGGGCGGTACAGCGCTAAAAATAGCGCCTGTACACCGCCTGAAAAAACCGGCCCCATTCACTCCAGTGTGAAAGCCGGCGGGCTTTCACACTGGAGCGGTGCGCTAGCAGGATGGTTAAAAAAAAAAGTCCTGCTAGCAGCATCTTTGGAGCGGTATAGGAGCGGTGTATTCACTGCTCCTACCCATTGATTTCAATGGGATACCGCGGTAATACCGCCGCAAAGCGCCGCTACGGCGGTGCTTTGCGGGAGATTTTAACCCTTTTTCGGCCGCTCGCGGGGGTATAACCGCCCCGCGAGCGGCCGAATACCGGGGCTAAAACGCCGGTAAAGCATCGCTAAATGTAGCGCTGCTTTACCGTCGCCGCGGCTCCCGCCCCAGTGGAAAAGGGCCTTACAGAGGAGGTCTAGGGCTAAAATTATTGCTCTTGCTCCAACGTTCTCAAAGATACCTCACGTGCACGACTTCCATATGCGTTTGCTTCTGCGTGCAAGCATGGAGGGACAGGGCACTTTCATTTTTTTTTTTTTTTTTTAATTCCTTTTTTTTCCTTTTTAATTCCTATTACAAGAAATGTAAACATTCCTTGTAATGGAAATAAGGATGACAGGTCCTCTTTATGGAGCGATCTGCGGTCAAAAAGACTCCAAATCTCTTCTTTACCTTTAAAAGCAAAAGATCAAAAAAAAAATGTTTGATCGTTTGGTTTAACAAAAAAATAGTTTACTTCAAGTCTGGACTGGAAGTGATGTCATTACATTGCTTCAGTCCTCCAAGGCCATAAAGATGATCAAAAGACAATCTACTCTTTGATTGCCTCCAGGACCAGCCGGCTGCACCATCGGATTGTTTTTCGGGCGAGCCAGTGGAAACAGTAAGCCTGAGAAACACCGGCAAGCGACGGGAGGGGGGGGCACCCACTCTCGCTGCTTCTGAAAGCGTTCCAGTGGCTCATTAACCACTTGCCAACCGCCATATAGCAGAATGACGGCGGCAAAGTGGTTTCAGTATCCTGACTGGGCGTCATATGACATCCTCAGGATATTAAGCCGTTTTGTGCGCCCCCGGCAGAAGGGGTGTCAGCCAAGCAAGTCTTTTAACAGGAATGTAGGAGAGCGTCTCTGTGATGTTGACTAAGGCGAAGGTAGAGATCCTCTGGGCTGGACGGTTTAAGTAGGCAGGACTGATGAGCAGGATATCATCAACAGCTGAGTAACTGTGGAGAGATAGGAGCTGGCAATTAGCCAACAGCGGAGTGGCTAGCTCAGGGAAGGAAGGGCTGAGCCCAGCCCTGACAAAAATAAATGAAATAGTGTTTTCATTTTGTGGTGATACAGTTAAAGAAGGATTGCACCTGAATTTTTTTTTTAAAAAGCCAGCAGCTACAAATACTGCAGCTGCTGACTTTTAATAAATGGACACTTACCTGTCACAGGGTCCAGCGATGTCGGCAGCAGAGGCCGATCAATCGCTCGGCTCTCTGCTGCTGCCAGCGCCATTCTCGGTGAGGGAATCAGGAAGTGAAGCTTTGCGGCTTCACTTCCCGCTTCCCTACTGCGCATGCGCGAGTCGCGCAGTGCAATGAGAATCGTCCGCTCTGTCTCTGGGACCCGTGTGTGTCCCAGCAGACAGTGCGGCAGGATAGGAGGAGGCATAGACTCCCGTGAGAGTCTATGCCCAGAAGTGGGTGTAAATAGACAGTCTTAGACAGGTATCTGCACCCCCCTCCCCCTGAAAGGTGCCAAATGTGACACCGGAGGGGGGGAGGGGTTCCGAAAAGCGGAAGTTCCACTTTAGGGTGGAATCCCGCTTTAGGTTCCTTCATAATTGATAATATTATTACATTTTTAGATGGTAACTAAGCTTTTGTTACAAGTCTCTTTGTAAAAATTATCTTTCTAGTCCAACCTGCTGTATATTTCAAAAACTTTGATTGATTTAGCTGCCAAATTACCCATTTTGCTGTTGGTGAAATTTTTTTATCATTTCATATGGTCAGGAAATGTATGCTTGTTGATAGCCTGACATGTCCTTTTTAAATATTTAGGACATATTTAATGTTTATAATTTTTGGTCTTGGACAGAATCCATAAAAATATGTAGAAGTGGTGACTGCAATGAAAATGTATTGAAATTAGAAAGCAAATTGACTTTCAGATTAAAGTTTCATGTTCCATCAGGTCTAAATGGCTCAATAACATTTTCCTGCTTTTTATCAAGAAAGAACAGAATTTTTATTTAACCTTTCACTGCCTGAGACTGAAATTCTGATGGGCAATTTGTGATATTATGTCATTTTGATAATAAAGTATTTATTTAGCTTTGATAAATTCTTAAGTTCATTAGTCACTTTTCATTTTTTAATTTTAAAGTTAAAGAAAAACACTCACAAAAGCGACCCAGTGCACATAGCACTTGTCCCCGTTGAAATCTGTAATGTGGTTTAGAAATAAAATTACATTTTTATTTCTGTCAGTAGCTTCACCCCTAGCAGAAGCCCAAATTATGGGCATTCCTGTCAAGGCAGCACTAAAGCCACAGCCCCCCCATTCCCCCCTTCTTCTGCCCTCCTTGTCGTTCAGCCCTGCTATTCCTCTGCTACCTTTGTATTTTGAAACTACTGAGCCCACAATTCCCTGCATCTGCCAGCTAGTTTGGCGATTACTACAGTAGTAGCTGGAAGCTTTTGTTGTGAAGATGGCTGATGTAGAACAGCCCTCTCATTCATAAAAATAGAAGCTGACAACAACACAGAACAAGAAGTATTACATTTGTCCGATCAAGTCTATATTATAAGAATTGCTGGTTTGGAGGGCTGCAGATGTACAGCGGAGGCGGGGGGCCATGTGAGCACTGCATCTGTACCTCCTCCGAGTACTGTCACTCAGAAGTTCCTTGCTCCTGTATGGTCAGATAGTGGTGGGGGGACCTAGAAGCTCAGCAACCCTTGCACACATTTTCATGAGGGCAAGAGCTATGTGCACTAGATCCCCTGGGGGATTTAGTAGGTCTTTTTGATTTCTAATGAGACAAAATTACCAACCCTTCTTGTTAGATTTTCTGTTGTGCCTATATTGTTCAGCTTTAATAGTGTCTTGTTTGTGTTTCAGCCTGGCATGCTTTATACATTTTACTCAGATTTTTCTTGGGTAGAGTGGGCTCAATGGACACCTCTCACATATGTATCATGATGACATCTACCTGAACCTAACCCTGAGGACACCTTAAAAAACATTTTGATGGCCAAAGTTGCTATCTTGGTGACTAAATGCATCACAGACATGGTGTCCTTTGTCACACAAAGAGCCCCTCTATATGCATGCCCCTCAAGTTTATTATAATGACGACTTGCTATTGTTGATATATTATGGAGGTGGAGAATGATGCTTTGTATGGCAGCACACGTACATTTTGTTGATGTACACCTGGACCCTAGCCCTGGTACATGCAATATCTGACATCTATGCAACTGAAGTTGGCTGATATACTGTTTTTTTTTTTTTTTTATTGTAATAGGACTTTGCATCTTAGTGTTACATATCTGGTATTTTGGACAATGCCAGTCTCTAAATCTGATGAACTGTGATGCAGTAGGAGCGCCTATGCATAAATCTGATCTCCAGGCATTCCTTTTAGGCCTCATTTAGACTAGCGGTTGGAGGGCAGCAAAAATGTGCTGTTGAGACGCATTTTGCCATCTGTTAACCGCCCTAATTAAGCTGCAACAGGCAGCAGACTGGGGTGCAAAGCATGGCAGGCCACAGCAAAATTGACCTGACGTGTCAATGGGGAAGCACCACAAATGCAATGCATGTGGTTGTGGCTTGATTGTTGGCACAAATGGGGTTAAAACAGGCAGTGAGGAGGTGTCACATTGCTTCCTCACCTGTCAGTAGCCTCTGGAGAGTGATCCTAATGCAGATCGGGCTTCAGAGGCAAGAGACATTTAGACACGCATCTAAATCCACCCTTATGCCGTACACAAAGTCGGACTTTCCGGCAGAAAAAGTCAGACGGAATCTTTTCATCAGATATTGCGATCGTGTGTGGGCCTCATCTGGCTTTTTTTTTCAAAAATTCTGACGGACCTAGAAATAGAACATGTTTTAAATATTTCTGCCGGAATCAATCCCCATCGGGAAAACCGCTCGTCTGTATGCTGTTCCGATGGACCAAAAACGACGCATGCTCTGAAGCAAGTACGAGACGGCAGCTATTGGCTACTGGCTATTGAACTTTTCTAGTCCTGTCGTACGTGTTGTACGTCACCGCATTCTAGACGGTCGGACTTTGGTGTGATCGTGTGTAGGCAAGACCGCTTGAGCGGAATTCCGTCAGAACTCCGACGGAACTCCATCGGAAAAACCGTCAGAAAAAACGGTTGTGTGTACTTATACTTTAAAGAGGACAAACCATTAATCCTATGCTACTCAAGGTACTGTGACTCATATTCAATGAACTTTATACAGTGACATGCTGTCATTTGTCCAGCGTACTCCACTTTACTCTGGGAAAATCATCTCATATGTAGTCTAATTGCACATGGAACTGCATTATATTTGTAGGGACTAGGGCTGTAACAACTAATCGATTAATCGACAACTAATCGATTATGAAATTAATCGATTACTATTTTCATAATCGATTAATCGGCCAGTAACATAATGGGGGTTAAAAAAAACTAAAATGAGCCCGTTATAGTACAAAAAGAGCAAATAATCGCTACTGTAAATATTACTTTCACAGTTCTACAGTAAAAAAAAAAAAAAATTAACCCCTACAGTCGTGATTATCTGCTTTTTTTTTTTTTTTTTTTTTTTTTTTGTACTATAAAGGGCTAATTTTCGTTTTTTTAACCCCCACTATGTTACTAAACGTCTCAGGCCTGGTTCACACCTATGTGTTTTTGGTGCTTTTTGCAGAAACTCACTACAGGTTTATTTACATGGTTTCCTATGGGACACGTTCACATCTATGCTTTTTTTTCAACCACTGCTGTTTGGAAAGGGTCAGGGACTTTTTTTTTTTTTTTTTTTTTTTTTTTTAACGCAAAACGGGGCTTTTTTGTTTTTATATACTTCAATGGAGAAGCTGCAGAAAAGCATGCAATGCATTTTTGCAGCAATTTGTGTTTTTTAATCTGCCCAACAACTAATTGGCCAAAAAAGGCCAATCTCTTCTGTCTGTTATTCTCAGAGTGGATTAAATATTTTGCTCCCTAACCATATAGTTGGTTATTTAGATTTACCACTGCATATAGATATTTAAGAATAAATTGCCTTTTTTTTAAAAAAAACTTTACATATTAACTAAATTATACACCACACTTTTTTTTTTTTTTTAGGTTATTAACCGATTATTCGAAACAATAATCGGCAAACTAATCGATTATGAAAATAATCGTTAGTTGCAGCCCTAGTAAGGACCCTGCCCTAAGAAGGATTTTGCTTATTCTAAATGTAGTGCTGCTGAGCCTAGACATGAATTGATAGTTTCTGCAGGTTTTTCCCTAAATTCAGATTGTTGTTTGTTTCTGCCAGCCCCTGAGGAGTGTCCCTGGCAATACTGTGGAAGATCCAATAGCCTGAGTTATAAATATGTATATCACCCTGGCCAAGCACTAGGCGGGTTTATTGCCAGTGGTGCATGCTCAGGTAGGCTATAAATATTTGGGGGAACCTTGTAGAAGCTCTCTTGCCTTCCAGGCTTTGCCTGGGGAGGATGTGTTCTTTAACCTTTTCTCTAGCTTCTGAGACTGGAGAGCAAGGCTGGAACCAGGGGTGGGCAGGAGGGACACCTGCCCTGGGCACAATGGGTTACTGTAGGAATGGGGGCATTTTCCTTCTGTTACAAGGCTAACATGAGTAGTGACAGGGGCAGTGATTTTGACAAGTGAGTGACTGTTGGGCTCAGGATCCCCTAAACTTGCACATAATGGGGTGAGGGGGTTGCAGTCTGGCATCTTTGCCTGGGCGCTGGATGACTTTGTCCTGGCACTGCTAGAGAGGACAAGTGCTTGAAAAACTTGCATTGCTTTGGAGGATTTACCTTGGAGGAGTAAAGCTGGAGAAGTACAGAGAAGCTAGGTACAAGCTTCAAAATCCCAAGGAGAATATACAGTGCCAGTCTGGCTTAAATATCCTTTTTCTTTATTGATAATAAGTAGGTTTCGGAGCCTGTGTATGGCTCTTGGGTAATCTGTGCCATAATCCCTGTATCAGGTTTATGGGTTTCAATAAACTATATACTAAAAGTATTTCAAAAGGGACTAGTGCCTCAGTCCTGACCCCTGCACTCTGTATGTTATGCACCCTGACCCCTGCACTCTGTATGTTATGCACCCTGACCCCTGCACTCTGTATGTTATGCCCCCTGACCCCTGCACTCTGTATGTTATGCACCCTGACCCCTGCACTCTGTATGTTATGCACCCTGACCCCTGCACTCTGTATGTTATGCACCCTGACCCCTGCACTCTGTATGTTATGCACCCTGACCTTTGCACTCTGTATGTTATGCACCCTGACCTTTGCACTCTGTATGTTATGCACCCTGACCCTTGCACTCTGTATGTTATGCACCCTGACCCTTGCACTCTGTATGTTATGCACCCTGACCCTTGCACTCTGTGTGTTACACACTTCTGACCATTGCACTCTAAGTTTATTATATACTTCTGACCCCTGCACACTCTGTCCAAAATGTTTATTGTCTCAACAGTTGCTATGCATTTGTAGCCAAGTCCCGGGGCCCCTGAGGCCTAATGGTGACCTACAGGGTTAGGGACAGTTGACCTCCTTCTGTGTAGAGTGGGTTACAAGGCCTGGTGGGTGTGATGCAAAGTAGATTGATAGGCGCCAGACACTTCTTGAATGCAAAGAGATTTATTGTCTTAAACAAAACTGCGGGAGAGAGGGTTGGGGCCAGGACATCCTTAAAGAGGTGTGCCCATTAAAACATTTTTTTTTTAAAAGTCAGCAGCTACAAATACTGCAGCTGCTGACTTTTAAGAATCGGACACTTACCTGTCCCAGGGTCCAGCGATGCGGGGGAACGAAGCCCCCCCCTCGTTCCCCGCTCCGCTCGCTGCGCCGGCATCCTTACTGTGGGCACCCGGCTGTGGCTTTGCAGCCGGGCACCCCCTGCGCATGCGCGAGCAGCGCAGTGCACCGTAATAAGACGCTCAGTCATCTGGGACACGTGACAGGTCCCAGATGACTGTGTGACGCAGAGGGGAAGTGATGCCACTGAAGGTGGCAGACTACAAGGGACCCCCTAGCAACAGGCATTTAGAGGTGAGTAAAAACATTTTTTTTTTCCAATTATTTTTATTTATGATTTTTAAACAATTTTTTTTTTTTTTCTGGTGGAAACACCACTTTAAGTAGATGCAATAAATCTCTTTGCATTCAAGAAGTATTAATTGGCAGACTCCGAGACTTCTATAGGCAGACAGCCATGCAGGGAATGGCATCCAGCTAGACACCACATTTGCACAAGTAGGACCGCTGTCTCCTATGGCAACAATCTTGAAACAGTTTCTAACAAAGTTTGTAATGAACTTCTTCTACAATCTCCTATTGTAGATCTTCACTCAACTGAGCTCCCAGTCTATCACAAAAGCTTGACACACACTATACGATTTTCTGTAGATTTATTTTCTTTAGATTTACCAAAACCATATAATATGATGTCAAACCTTAAGAGTTTCAATTTGAATGCAATCAGGCAGGCCCTTGCATTACATGGTTTTGATAAATCTAAAGGAAATTAGACAAAAGTTGTATAGTGTGTATGGGGTCTTAGACTCACTGATCCACTGCCACTGGATCCCCTGAGCTCTTCCAATCTTCTTACTCAGTAGCTTCCACAAGCGTCACCCCCCACATCCCTGCTGGATCCCTAGCTTGGCACTCACAGATACTCTTCAAGGATCGCCTCACTGGGCTGCTTGGTCCCTGGCTTGGCATACAATAATGCTCTGCAAGCATCACCGACATTGGCTGGGTCCCTGGCTTGACATTTGCTGAAGTTTCCCAATTCCTCACCGTCCCCAGTTGGTGAGAATACTGCTCTGGTACTTGCTTCAGCTACTCACAGTGGTCCCCGGTAATAAGGTGGATGATCCCTTAGTGGTGACAGCTTCCCCTCTACCTCCGACCACAACAGGTTCTCCGGCCAGCAGAACCGTTACTTCTGGTTGGACTTCTGAGGGCTGCATAGGCCCTCAGACAGCCTAGCAGCCAAATGGCTTTGGGGTAGGCCTCAGGTCTCTGGCCTAGTAGCCTGGGGCAATACGACACACGTCCACCGAGACAGCTGTCCAGGTGGCACAGAACCCCGATCACCTGACTCCACCCAAATAAATAGGCTCTCCCAGCAGGCCAAGGGACCCAAGAAATCCATGCCCATTGGCTGAGACACCCCAATAATTCCTAGTCTGTCCTTGCAATGCCCTTGTCTTTTCTAATGACACCAGATACCCGGCCATCTAGTGACAGAAGAGAGAAGTACAGCAATTCCAGAATTAGGGTGAAATCAATTGACCTCCTTTCAATTGGCCAAGGCAACTATCACTTGGCAAATACATTTACTAGCAACCCTGCCTAAACATCAGGGTGTTAGATATTAATAAGTTACTGAGGTTCTTCATATATAAAGAAAGGTCTGGAGCTATGAAGCATGAATAAGAATAGGGCCAGCATGACAGGGTGGAAGGGGAACCAGGCAGCTGAGAGTTAAGTCTCTGAAGATATACGGAAGGATGGGTACTTACGTGATTGGCTGAGGAGACTGGGTGAGGGGGAGGAGCGTAGGAGATTAGACTGCAGTGAGGGGTTGGGCTGCAACAGTCAGAGTCGGAAGCCATCAGAGGAACGTCCCTCCCTTCCTGGTGGTAGATTAAGAGGAGTTTTGGGTGGGTCTTTGACCTGACAAGTCGGCGGTTGGAGGTCCTTGAATGGGGTTTAAAATATGTTGTCTGGGATAAAAGGGGGGACCCATCTGTTGGTATGGTGTCTGATGGTTGGTTGTGGTCCAGTAATAGTGACCAGGTACTGGTAGACCTGTAAAGTGTTTGAGGGCAATTGGGAATGTCCCCGAGGTGGTGTTTTACGGCTGGGGGCATATATATTTAGCAAAATGGTGCCACGGACACAAACAGGTTGGTTTATGGTGTTTTAAAGGACTTGCTAACAAATTCCCACTGTAATGCAAGTCTGTTATTTATTGTTATTTTGTTTTTTTTATTGTTATCTTGTCTAAAAAAAAAAATAAAGGCCTTACAGTCATTTAAATCCGTTTCGAGTTAAGTGTTTGATTTTGGTCAAGTGGGTGGGTAGCTTTGGGGTATGTGAGTGGTTATCTCAGAACGGAATGTGAAAGCCCTTCGTGCTACCAGGAGAACAAGTGATAAATAATACCTGTGAAACTGTGATAATCAATAACTAAAACTGACTCAAAAACCGATAGTGTTCACAATATCTCAGAAATACCCTAGTTATGGAAACTTTTTTTTTTTTTACAAATGATCGTGCTGACATTCTATTCATTCTCCTCTGGTTGCTGTCTGGTGCCCCAGGTCTTTTACAATCTTAGCAGTGCCCCTGACATACTGCAAAAAATTAAACTGATGGGGGTTTTACTTTCCCGTTTATCCAAATCTTCAAAATACATTGATAGGAATATTTGCTTCAAGAAGATCTCTTTTTGCACTTATTTCTAAAATGCCACTGAAAAGACCATACATCCCCTTTAATTACTGTATATATACATCATCTTTCAGGTTTTGTGGTAACAGTACAAAACCACATTGTATTGTGTTGAAGAATACAAAACACAACAAAAACCTACGCATTTCCATTGAAACCATCTTTTTACTTTCTTTGCCTCCTGGGCAAGACAAACACGGGATCCCACGCTTATAGTCTCGCCCAGCCTGTCTTCTCCGGAAAGCTTCTCGCCAGAACAGCACACCCGGGCGAAGCTCTTGATGAGTGGGCTTATAGTGTGACACAGCACAGAAAGCAAGCTAAAGCAGACATCAAAGTGCAGACAGGCGGCACAGGTACGCTCTGTAGGAAGAAAAACACTATAGAACCAGAGGTCAAACTTCAAGCATGTCGTCTGCGCTCTCTGTATATCGTATTAGGGCCGCAGGCAAGCACAATATGAGACAAAAAGGTGTTTACTTTATATTATGTTAAGTCTCTTTTATATGAAAACTAGCAAAAGAAAAAACTTTTTCTTTTATAGGATGTTCATGTTTAAAAAGAACATATTTCCTGCCAACTGAGCTCACATCTCTTTCAAAACCACTGTAGAAATACATAGTTCCAGTATATGGGGATATTGATCTTTAA
>JAQSEC010003372.1:0-13217 GCA_028564925.1 Lithobates sylvaticus | reverse complement strand
GGCTCTGCTCTCCTCTATGGGGGGGGGGGGGTCGGATGAAAATGGACCGCCTGTCCGTTTTTCATCCGATCTGCCAGACGGATGGAAAATAGGGTTTCTATTAGAGCTGCACGATTCTGGCCAAAACGTGAATCACAATTTTTTTGCTTAGAATAAAAAGATCACGATTCTCTCACGATTTTTGTGACGTAAAATCTTTAGGCTAACTTTACTGGTTAGTTTCTTTTTTTTAAATTCATTAAAGTAATTTTTTCCCAAAAAAATTGCATTTGAAAGACCGCTGCGCAAACACAGTGTGACATAAAATATTTCAACAACCATCATTTAATTCTCTAGGGTGTCTACTAAAAAAATATATATATATATATATATATATATATATATATATATATATATATATATATATATATATATATATATATATTTGGGGGTTCCAAGTAATTTTCTAGCAACAAAAAATGATTTTAACTTGAAACCAATAAATGTCAGAAAAAGGTTTAGTGTTTAAGTGGTTAAACTTTTTTCACTTACACATGAAGTCTATTCCATTGACAAATTGTTACAATGTTTATACTTGTGCAAGTGATAAAGAATGTTTTGAGTCTTGGCAGACTGCCAGGTTTTTTCCTTCCTTTCTTTTGATGGCTGTGGCTTCAGAAAAGCAGAGAGAATTCTTTGCATAGAAAGAATCGGGAAACACTTTAGTCAAGATCGCGATAACGATGCTTGACGATTAATCGTGCAGCTCTAGTTTCCATCCATCTGAAATCACTGGATCAGAGCGGATCGGATGTCAGCGAACATGCATGCTCGGAAGCATTGAACTTCATTTTCTCTCATCGTAGTGTTGTACATCACCGCGTTCTTGACGGTCGAAAGTTCAGTGAACTTGTGTCACCGTGTGTATGCAAGCCAAGCTTGAGCGGAATTCCGTCAGAAAAATCTTGTTTTTCCAACGGAAAATCCTCTTGTGTGTACGTGGCATTAGAAGGTAGTTTACTTGTGTGATAGGAAATTCCATATCTACTTTTGACTTTACCATGACATAGTAATATCTCTTTTTCCTAGTACACTCACCAGCCACTTTTTTTAGTCTATACTGACATGATTGAGCATCACGCAGTTGCTGCAGATTGGTCGGTTGCATATCCGTGATGCAAATCTCCTGTTCCGCCACATCCCAAAGGGGCTCTATTGGATTGGGATCTTGTGACTGTGGAGACCATTGGAGTACAGTGAACTCATGGTCATATTTTCGAAAACCCGATTGTAGGGATGGGCCGAACGGACCCCTGTTCGGTTCGCACCAGAACTTCCAAACACAGCGAAAGATCGGACACGAATAACGAACCGTCAAAAATCAAAAGTGCCCATTTTGAAGGCATATATGCAAGTAATTGGGCATACAATGGTTATAGGGGTCCGGATCATGCCCTGGGGGACATGTATCAATAAAAAATAAAAAAGGTTGGGATGAACAGAATTTTTTAAATGAACAGTGGTTTTTGGTTTTTAAAGTGAAAGCCTAAAAATGAAAAATTCCTTCCAATATAGTGCCTGGGGGATCCCCTTAGTCTACCTGTAAAGTGGTAGATCTGTACCATGTCTAGAATCTGCTGCAGCAATAATCGCATTTGTAAAGCTGAAAAAAAATGAAATTTTCTCTGCAAGCTGCCCTTATTTTGCTCAGCAACAGCTGGGGAGCCAGTGTGTATGGTGAGGCCACAATGTAATGCACTGGGAACAAGATTAGAGATTTTTGGGTACATTTTGGTGTCACTTTGACTTTGTATAGAAGTAACAGGTGTGTAAAAATTGGTCTTTGGGTGTCGGTGACGCCTTCCCACCATAACCCTATAGAGGTGCTCTTGATGAAGGCAAAAAAATTGCAATGATATGCATATGGCTGCTGTTTTTGCGACGTTTGATGTGCCTGAGACACAGTTTGCAGACAGCAACAGTGCGATCTGCTGCAGAAGTGCTGAAAAAGGCCCAGACAGCTGAGCTTTGGGGAGTGGACCAGGAGATAACTGCAGAATGTGATGGAATAGGGTGGCTGCTCTCTACTCTTTCTTCATGTCGGCCTCCTTGTGGTTGTGCCGCCTCACCTTCAGTTTCCTCCTCTGCTCTATCTGGCACCCAAGTCGCATCAGTGACATCATCATCTCCTCCATCTTCATCATTACCACTGAAGACAACTTGGCAATACGCTGCGGCTTGGGGAACATGAAAGCCAATTTGTCTACCAGTGTACCTCACTCTCTCTAGGCTCATGTTCCTGTCATCTTCAACCTCAGAACCAACATCTGAATGCAGTAATGGCTGGGTATCATCAAGGCGCAAGTGGCTGACGCTGTGGTCAAATAACTCAGCTGACTCCTCAATGGCTGATGTTGGGGCTATGGCAGGAATAGATGTGGACAAGGAGGCAGGTTTATCCCCTCTGGCAACTGCAAGGGACTGCACACTTGTCTCTGTTTGCGTGACAGAGGATGAGGAAGGTTTAGTAAGCTAGTCCACCACCTCCTCTGCATGCTGTGGCTGGATAGCACAGGCAAACTCACTAAACAGAGGAAATGATGCCCTGCTGAGGACTGACCACCATGTCCACCTTTGCCAGTCGACACATTTGTTGCTGGCCCCCTTTACAGTGCCAAGGGAACGTCTGCCTCTCATTGTCCTACCAGACATTATTGGGAGGGAGGGAGGGAGGGAGGGAGGGAGGGAGGGAGGGGGGCGGCGCTTATAAGCAAATGTGAAGAAGTTGAAATCTGTATGTAGATGCACTTTAATCAATGTAAAGAGGTGTTTGGTGCACTTTAATTTGAGTACTCACACTACACAGACACACTCCACGGATACACTATAATATACTGCAATATAATACGCCAAACGTAAACTATATGGCGCTAAACTGGCAGTAACGCACACAAAACTATATGGTGTTAAACTGGCAGTAACGCACACAAAACTATATGGCGTTAAACTGGCAGTAACGCAATCAAATAGATGGTGTTCAACCGTCACTACACTAACGCTATCTGAACTGTCTCTACTCTAGCTATAAGCTAAATGTAAAGATTACTGACACGGTCTCACTACACTACACTGAAACTATCTGAGCTGTCCCTACTCTAGCTGCACACTATGCAAAGCTGAATGATGGTCCTCCTCACTACACTCACACTATCCCTAGACTGACACTAAACTAATATTCTACACTGACAATTGAAGCAAAATAGCACAATATAGCACACCAACTAATAGCACTGAACAGAGCCTGTTCTATCTCCCTCCATGCCGAAATCACACTGAAAATGCCTGCCATTGAATAAATACTTTTATACTGTGGGGCGGGAATGAGCCATAGTTGGACACTGTCATCATGACTTTATCCAATCATGACTCTGGCAGTGCTCTGTGCCCCGATTGACTGACGCTTTCACTGCTTCAGCCAATCAGGGCTTGCAATGCACTGTTCAGCGCCGCAATGCATTGTGGTTGGTTCGGGCGGCTGAACAAATGGTTAAGCGACATGGGGTATCATTTTTGAAGCAAAACAAATGCAAAGTGTAAACAGGACTGTAAGCTAACCATTTTATTTAGTGACCAGGTCTTTGACTGGCGTTCAGAGAGCTTTAACAAGCGCGTCCAAAGCCATGTTTTGAAGCAAGTTAATATCAAATGGCCTAGGGCAGTGGTTCTCAACCACAGTCCTCAAGTACCCCCAAACAGGCCATATTTTGGGAGTTTCTCCTAGATAACATAGCTGTCCAAAATACCAAGCAATCGACTCTGATTTAAAGCACCTGTGCAAGATAAAGGAAAACCTGCAAACATGGCTTGTGGGTGGGTACTAGAGGACTGAGGTTGAGAACCACTGACGTAGGGCACCCTGCTGATGATTCTTCCATCCAGCTACTACCTCTGAAAGGTGGCTATCACAGGGATTACACCTTTTCTCACTAGGACAGGTAACAGAAAAATAAAACACTGGAGCATGCTGTAGGAGGTGGTTTGGGGTACAAATTGGTTTGTGTCTGTATACACACACAAAGCTTTCCCTTTTATTTTCACAGAAATAATGGGCAGAAGGGCACCTAACTCCTGGGTATCAAAAATTAATTAAAAAAAAAAAAAAAAAAAAAACACCCTACACATATACACATTTCAAGCCATTTCAAGCCACATTTCAAGCCTGACTTGAAATGTGTGAAAACTATTTAAAAGTATTCGGAGGCAGAACATACAAAATAGTATTAGTAGTGTAGAATAGCAGAGAATCAGCATGGGTTTATGAAAGGTAGGTCACGTCTAAGATTCATCAGTTTTTATAAGGAGATAAGCATAAATCTGTATTTCAGAAACGTTACTGATGTAATATATCTGGATCTTGCTAAAGCATTTGATACGGTTTCTCATAATAGCCTAGTAGGAAGTCAAGGATGCGAGGATAAGGCATAGACGACTGCACATGAAAAAATGATTAGAATACAGAAGCCAAAAGCAAGTTGTAAAAAAGAACATGCTCAAAATGCACTAAAAACCACAATGGTTGTACCACAGGGATAGGTATCTGACCCAGTTCTTTAAAAAAAAATGCGTTAACGGAGATCTATGGTCACTGCATACAATTTCATTTTATTGTAAATAGAAATGCAAACAATAGTTACTTCTGCAAATACAATAAAAACTTGCATGTCCTTTCATGTTGTGAGTGCTGCCTGTCTGCTGGCAATCTCCACAACTTGCTGGATTCCCTGCATGCTTTGCAGCTTCTCCTCCTTACTTTCAATTTCTAAGGATTACATATCCCATGGCACCATGCTGCCTAAAAACTCATTCCTGTACTGATTCCACCTCCTAAAACTCCTCCTCTCGGCACCTCTGTAGTTCAGAAGGCCGGTGTTCTGTCACGAAGTGTCCGGCTGTCACCAGGTGTCCGAAGTGTACTGCGCATGCGCAGCGCATGTGCAGTACGGAGCATGAAGATTTTTGGAAATTGTCGGAAGATGAACCGTGCCTGCGCCGTGAGTGGAGGTGAAGCCCCCACCATCCAAGCGGACATAGGGTTAGTCAAACTTAGATGGGCCCTCGCGGGATCGCTTCGCTCGCCACGCTTCGGGCACGGCCTCGCTGCGCTCGGCTCTTTTATATTCTAACTCTATGCCCACTTGGATGGTGGGGCTTGAAAGTGGACTCACGGCGCAGGCGCCGTTCATCCTCGGCAATTTTCGGAATATGGGTGTCCTGTGTACTGCGCATGCGCAGTACACAGCGGACACTTCGTGATGGGGGGCGGCTAATGATAGTACACCGTCTCTGCAAAACGTGTGACACAGCAATGCCTGTTGACGGGGTATAGTGAATATGGGTTACAGAATTCAAAGTAGTAAATGTGTGGGGGTTCTTCACAAAGTAAGTTTACAAACTTCAGGATCATTCAGATAAAAGTGGTAGTAAACTTATAACAAGGCTTATCTGTAGGTACAGTGAATATCTGTTAAACATGCACATTTTGGAAGATATTCTAATGTGTAGCAGCTGGTGATGTCACCGTCACAGGGGAATTGCGCTCTGAATGGACAGCACACTTGAATATTGATTGTTGTATTTAGATTGTGTGCAGTTTCCCTAATAAAAATCACATGTATTTTCACTTAGATTCCTTTCACACTGGGGTTCTTTTCAGGCCTTGTAGCGCTAAAAATAGCGCCTCTCAAGCCACCCCAGTGTGAAAGTGCAAGTGCTTTCACACTGTGGCGGTACACTTGCAGGATGGGAAAAAAAAAAAAAAAAAAGTCCTGCAAGCATCTTTGGGGCAGTGCCTTTGGCACCCCTGCCCATTGAAATGAATAGGAAGCAGCGGGCACGTTTAACCCTTTTCTTCACACCGCTCCAGTGTGAACCAGGGCTCAATCTGTGTTAAGCCTCGTACACACGATCGGATTTTCCGATGGGAATTGTGTGTTGACGGAAAATCCTACCGTTTGTACGCTCCGGACAATTGCTGGCGAATATATATATATATATATATATATATATATATATATATATATATATATATATATATATATATATATATATATATATATATATATATATATATATATACACACACACACACACACACATACATATACACACACATACATATACACACACACACACAGGGCTTGACAAATTTGCTTGGAATCTAGGAGCCAGCTAAAAAAGTTAGGTGCCAGGTTTTTTTTTTTGTTTTGTTTTTAACAACCGACAAAGCTTTATTTTCAATATAAAAATTGACCAATCTTAAATTTACACAGAAAGGATGACTAGAACGAATGTGACTTCTTTTATTTCCTGCCTTGCAGGGACACAAGACCGCCATATCCCTGCTAAGGCCGCATTCACACCTGAGCGTAGCGGAACGAGCGTTTTTACCAGCGGTTTTACCGGCGTTTTGTCGCGCGAATACGGTCGTTTTTGCACATTTGCATACGGCGTTGTCAGGCGTTTTTCAACTTCGGCGTTTTTCTTGATAGCCAATAGGAAAAAAGATCACTGTCATCATTTGTTGCTATGTTTTTAGATTTTGTTCAACTGCTTCCTGGGAGCAGTTGCAGTGACAAAACGCCCGTAGAAACGCTCGTTGTCGCGCTAGTCGCTTGAATCGAGCGTTTCCATTAGTTTCTATGGGGATACAAACGCCCAAATCTGCCCGATTCGCGCGACAAAAAGGGTCCGGAACTTGTTTGAGCTTCAGGCGACATGGAGTGGAGATGTGAACCATCTCCTTAGAGAATAATGTATTTTTTCCCCTCGAGCGTTTTGTAGCTTCAGGCGTAGGGCGGCTTAGGGCGACAAAACGCTCAGGTGTGAATGCAGCCTAAGGGTCCGATCAGGCGAACCTGATCAAACAGTCCATGTGAAAGGGGCCAAGCAGTGAGATGACAAATAATAAATTAATTTTAATTAACTGCTTCCTTCCCGCAGGACGACTATGTACGTGCTGTCTTTGAAGAGGAATACCATTGTTATGGTAGCAGCTAGCTACCATAACCCCAGTATCCTCTTCAAGAGCCGTCGGTTCTCTTTCAGATAAAAGTGGTCTCTGTGGCGGATTTGCCGCAAGATCACTTTTATCGGCGGCGGGAGAGGGGCCCCCCTCCCGCAGCGCTCCGGTGCCCTCCACCGCTTACCGTGGCCGTCGGTAACGTGGAGGCGATCCGGACCTGTCCCTGGCCTGACATGGAGACGAGTGGAGATGGCCCCCCGCCCATCTCCAAGTGATTGCAGGGCGGAAGCGACGTCAAATCGTCACTTCCGCTCATGACCTCTTAAAAAAGGGGACATTTTTTTTTTTTTTTTTTTTTTTTATTTTATTCCATTTTAGTGTAAATATGAGATCTGTCTTTTTGACCCCAGATGTCATATTTAAGAGGACCTGTCATGCTTTTTTCTATTACAAGGGATTTTTACATTCCTTGCAATAGGAATAAAAGTGACACCATTTTTTTTTTTTTTTTTAAAGAACAGTAAAAAAAAAAAAAAAAGTTATCATAAGAAAAAAAAAAAAATTATAAATTTTAAACGCGCCCCGTCCCGCCGAGCTCGCGTGCAGAAGCGACAGCATATGTGAGTAGCGCCTGCATATGAAAGCTTCAAACCACACATGTGAGGCATTGTCGCGAATGGGAGAGGGAAAGCAATAATTCTAGCCCTAGACCTCCTCTGTAACTCAAAACGTGCAACCTTTAGAATTTTTTAAACGTCGCCTATGGAGATTTTAAAAAGGGTAAATGTTTGTCCCCATTCCACAAGCAGACGGAATTTTGAAGCGTGACATGTTGGGTATCAATTTACTAGGCATAACATTATCTTTCACAATATAAAAAAAAAAAATTGGACTAACTTTACTGTTGTCTTACTTTTTGATTAAAAAAAAAGTATTTTTTCCCCAAAAAGTGCTCTTGTAAGTCCGCTTTGCAAATACGGTGTGACAGAAAGTATTGCAACGACCGCCATTTTATTCTCTAGGGTGTTAGAATAAAAAAATTATATAATGTTTGGGGGTTCAAAGTAAAGGGAAGGAGATGGGCGGGCAGCGAAAACAGGCAGGGGAAGCTCCATTAGCATTGCTGGTTGTCTTGTCATACCAACGGCCACCACAAGAGGGCACCAGATTCCAGAAGGCCGCAAGGCTGCGGCCTCAGTTACCGCCCGGAGCGGCCCAACGCGATTGCGCCAGGAGAGGGGGTTGGTGCGCACAGAGACAGGATACTCGAGCTATTCCGCCCCAGGTCGCTAATTCTAGGTCGCAAATGCAACCGGGCGCCTGGGGTTTGTCGAGGTATGTATGTATGTATGTATATATATGTGTGTGTGTGTGTGTGTGTGTGTGTGTGTGTGTGTGTGTGTGTGTGTGTGTGTGTGTGTGTGTGTGTGTGTGTGTGTGTGTGTGTGTGTGTGTGTGTGTATGTGTGTATTATATATATATATATTATATATAATATATATATATATATATATATATATATATATATATATATATATATATATATATATATATATATAGTGACTTATGCGAGGTGAGGTAATGGATAATCGGTATACTTCACCTCGCATGCGCTCTATTGTAAGAGACTAAACTGGAATCCGGCCTGGGTTTTTCCAGCCTCAGTGGCAGGCTTGGTTCCAGTCCGGATGTTGTGGTCCAATTGAGTCCACGCTCAGGTGGACTTTAAATGAGCAAGAAGAGAGCACATCAGTGCTCTGGTCTGAGACTCAGAAGGGAATCAGAGAGAGGTGCCTTCTCCACACTACCCATTTCCGTTCTTTCCATAGATCTTTAAGTGTGTGAAACTGATTTGCAACTGAATGCAGCGAGAGGAGCTGTCAGAATTCAGCGTGATGTCAGGGGTGGGCAGGACCCCAAATATCAAGCACCAGCCAATGGGATGGGATCTGGGCGGGCAGCTACGTTTATGTGGCCCCATCCACTTTCTTAAGCAGCCCAATCATTGGCTGGTGTTTGATAGCTGCAGGGCCCCGTCCACCCCCGACATCATTCTGAATTCTGATAGCTGGTCCCTGCATTCAGTTAGATATAGTGTAACCGAAACTGAAAAATCAGCTCAGTGTGAAACCTGCCAGTTCCAACCAGTGCCACCTGCCAAAAAAAAAAAAAAAAAAAAAAATCGGCTTAAAAACATCGGCCGCAAAAATCGGCATCATATATCGGCATCGGCCAGAGAAAAACCCATATCGGTCGACCTCCATTTGTAACACTGGTCAGTAGGTTTCACTCCAAAATGTAATAGTCTTGACATGTCATTGTGCCATGCACAGATTCAAGGCACCCTGTGCCAACACACTGCAAAGTGGCTCCAAAACATAACTGAGCTGAAACTGAAAGATTCATTTTTTAATCTGTGCACTTACAGCTGACTTGCCAACAAAGCTTCAGTTTTGTCTCATCTGTCTAAAGGACATTCTCCCAGAAGAATTGTGGCTTCTCAATATGCTTTTTAGCAAAGTCCAAACTGGCTTTTTATGTTTTCCTTTTGGCATTGAAGTCTCCAGGGTCTTCTTCCTTTGAGCCCACTGATGCTCAAAAACCCCCCCCCCTCCTCCCCTGTAACCCCCTTTCTCCACAGCCATGCTCAAAAAGTGATGGATGATGCAATCAGACACTGATGTACCTGACCTTGGAGTTCAGCTTGTATCTCTGAAAGTTTTCTGTGGCTTTGTCTACCATAAACACTGTCCTTTTCTGCATTCTGGGGTCAAATTTTCTTTTGCAGCCATACCCAGGAAGGGTGGCAAAACTCCCATGAACCTTAAAGTGTTACTAAACCCACAACAGTAAAACCAGTCTGTATATTCAGTAATTAATGCTTGTTCTACTCACTGTGCAACCTAAGGGGTTAATCGTCTGCATTGTGTAAAAAGGCTGTTTGAACCCGTCTTCTCTGATTCTCCCCTTCTGTCATAGTCCACAATCCATCTGCTGATAGTACAGAGCCTTTGGAGTCACTCTGCACATATCAAGTTTTTTTTTTCTTGGGGAAGTGCATGGGATCAGCACAGGGCCAATCAGCACTGTCCAGACAGAAGGTCAGGGTCATGCAGCCTCATAAGACAGTCAGAGTAGAATGAGAAATCCTCTTACAAGCTTTAACCAGATACTGATAGAAGTCACAAGACTGCTATATACCTTTGATGAGAAAAGGTATTTAAGCATTTCCATCTTCTGTGTATTGTGGGAGACCAGATATAGTGAACACAGGGTCCTGGGTTTAGTAACACTTTAACCCCTTGCCGACCAGCCGCCGTTATTTTACGGCGGCAGGTTGGCACGATCCCGTGAACAGTCGTAGCTATACATCGGCTCGCGGGATCGGGATATCGCGCACACGCCCGCTGCACAGTGGGGGTGCCGATGCTCGTGGCCGACAGTCGCGATGACCGCCGGCCACAAGCCATCGCCAGCACTAGAGGCAGAACAGGAAAGTGTGTGTAAACACACAAATCCCTGTTCTGTTCTGAGAGGAGTGACAGATCGTGTGTTCCCATTAGCTAGGAACCACGATCCGCCACTTCCTCCAGTCAGTCTCCCCCCCTTCAGTTAGAAACACACACACACACACACACACAGGGAACACTGTTAACCCCTTGATCGCCCCCTAGTGTTAACCCCATCCCTGCCAGTGACATTTTTACAGTAATCAGTGCATTTTTATAGCACTGATTGCTGTATAAATGCCAATGGTCCCAAAAGTGTCTGTTGTGTCCGCCATAATGTCGCAGTCCCGATAAAAATCACAAATCACTGCCGTTACTAGTAAAAAAAAATAAAAATAATAATAAAAATGCTATAAATTTATCCCCTATTTTGTAGACGCTATAACTTTTGCGCAAACCAATCAATATATGCTTGCTGTGATTTTTTTTACCAAAAATATGTAGAAGAATACATATCGACCTAAACTGAAAAAAAAAAAAAGGGGGATATTATAGCAAAAAGTACAAAATAGTGTTTTTTCCAAAATTGTCGCTTTTTTTTTTTTTTGTTTATAGCGCAAAAAATAAAAACCGCAGAGGGGGTCATTTCAGGTAAATAGCTCTGATCAGTTTCTTATTAGCCACTGATCAGAGCTATCAGTTTGTTTAGCAGCATCTGCTGAACAATTATGCTATGTTTACGGTCACTGAAGTGACTATGAACTTTTAGCAGTGGAGGAATGCAATGCAGGTCTGTACGGCATACGGACTTGGCCAGCGAAAGGGTTAACCCTTTTTTGCATACATATAAAAAATAATTTCAGGCCAGAAGATTACATAAAACCCCAAAACATTATATATTTCCTAAAAGCAGCCACCCCAGAGAATAAAATAGTGGTAGTTTCATTTTTTTTTATGTCACATATTACTATAAAAAAGTGGTACTGATATTTCAGTAAAAAACACATAAATAGTTAATTTCAGAGGGAACAAGACCGCAATAAATTACACAATTTTTTGGTAAAATATAAAAGCCAAGTTTGCACCGAGTAAATAGATACCCAACATGTCCAACCTAAAGTTTGCATTCGCCTGTGAAATGGCAAAAAAAATCTTCAGAACCCTATATTTTCTATAGGAGATACTTTAAAGGCCCCTAAAGGTCATCAATTTAGCATTTACGAAGGAGGTCTGGTGCTAGAATTATTGTTCTCTTTCAGGCATGCGCGGCGTTATGGAATGTATATCGCAATCAAACTTTTCATGTGTAGGCGCCCTGCTGTATGCGTTTACATTTGTACGTGTGTTTATGTGGGGGGATGGGTGGGGCCGACAAAAAGTGATGATTTTTTTGGTATCATAGTTCTCTTTAATGAGACAGCCAAGGTCTAAAAGACTCTGCATGTCTCTCCTGTGCTCCACTGAATGTAATGCAATGCACATCATACTGCATTACATTCTTTCCCAGCCTTGATGGCTGGGGAAACTGACAACGGGGACCCGGAAGTGAAGTCACACGTCACTTTTGGGTCAACAACAAGAAGGGAGAGGAGAGCATCTCCCCTCTATCTGGTGGGATCTGCTATACCGATCCGAGATACAAAGCGGGGGGTGGGGGATTGGGTTGTTGCACCAGGGGTGTGTGGAGCATTCGGGACTCTTGGAAGTGTTGGGTTCCTGTTGGACTTCAGGGGGACCATTTCTCAGGGTCAGAGCATCACAAGCAGCGAGAGGGTCTACTTTTACTTTTACTTTTATGCCCTGTCCCTGCATAATATGTGTGTAGCAACAGGTTTGCTTTAAACCTAATGCTAATTTCAGAACTGCTAGCATATTCATATGCCCCTATAAAATCATAATCAAAATTCAATGCCTAGATCCCTATATGAATGAAAATGATAAAGGAGCACATTAACAGGATCCCTATGGCAAGCTGCATGTTAATGAACAATATTGATGGATTGTCTTGTAGGATTGTCGGCATTAGAGGATGTCACCTCCTAGAATCAGCAAGAGCAGATGATACATGTGCACGGACCATTATATATTAAGACAATCTAACCTCAATGAGAGCATGGGGAAACATCCAAGAAAATGGGTTTTTATCAGCCAAAGGCAAGAAGTAGGTTTTCTTCAAATACATTTTTTTTACTGCATAATTGCATTTTAGAATAAAATCATTTTACGGATATCTTATAGGTCAAATGTGTGTTCCGTCTTCACCAGCACTCCAAGGAGGTACATGTGTGAACGCTAAACAGACAATTTTCAATCGCACTCCAGTGCAGGGAAAACCATCCCCAAAAGGAAGAATAGATAAACAATTTATAGACTAAACAGAACATTATGGGGGGGGGGGGGGGGGGGGGGGGGGGGGGGGGGGGTCACAGCTTCTGACATCTGCATTTGCCTTGGAAAGTATGGAAACCACTGGACTAGCAAGATGAACAGACTGTCTATAGGTAGAAGTTTCAATGTGAATAATAAGCTAAGAGAAATGTGTATATTCTTGGACTCATCACTGCAATCTTCTTTGTAACTTGGCCAGAATGTACAGTCATTGCATAAGCAGTTCACTCTTCATTCTCTACATAAAGGGAACATACTTGTATAGGACAGTCAGCAAGATGTAAACTATCTGTGTGTAATAACCAATGCTTTCAATGGTCAAATTACTCATTACAGCCCCTTAGGGAAGGCATACTTGTGCATACATGGCACACTGGACG
>JAQSEC010002842.1:0-13427 GCA_028564925.1 Lithobates sylvaticus | reverse complement strand
CTTTTACAAGCAGTGGGAGGGAATGTCCCCCTCCCGCGCCATTGGGAAATTGGGAAATCGTTTTATCACACCGATCTTGGTGTGGTCAGATGCTTTGAGGGCAGAGGAAAGATCTAGGGTCTAATAGACCCCAATTTTTTTCAAAAAAAGAGTACCTGTCACTGCCTATTGCTATCATAGGGGATATTTACATTCCCTGAGATAACAATAAAAAAAAACTAAAAAAAAAAAGCGTTGGTCTGGCGTCATATGTAAACAGCAATTGCACCATGCATGTGAGGTATCACCGCGAAGGTCAGATCGAGGGCAGTAATTTTAGCAGTAGACCTCCTCCGTGAATCTAATATGGTAACCTGTAAAGGCTTTTAAAGGCTTTTAAAAATGTATGTAGTTTGTCGCCACTGCGTGTTTGTGCGCAATTTTAAAGCATGTCGTGTTTGGTATCCATGTACTCGGCCTAAGATCATATTTTTTATTTCATCAAAAATTTTAGCAATATAGTGTGTTTTAGTGCATTAAAATAAAAAAAGTGTATTTTTTCCACAAAAAAATGCGTTTGAAAAATCGCTGCGCAAATACTGTGTGTGGAAAAAAAAAATGCAACACCCACCATTTTAATCTGTAGGGCCTTTGCTTTAACAATATATATAGTGTTTGTGGGTTCAACGTAATTTTCTTGCAAAAAAAAAAAATATGTTTTCATGTAAACAAAAAGTGTCAGAAAGGGCTTTGTCTTCAAGTGTTTAGAAGAGTGGGTGATGTGTGACATAAGCTTTTAAATGTTGTGCATAAAAATGCCAGGACAGTTCAAACCCCCCAAATGACCCCATTTTGGAAAGTAGACACCCCAAGCTATTTGTTGAGAGCAATGTTGAGCCCATTAAATATAATTTTTTTTGTCCCAAGAGATTGAATAATGTAATAATAAATAAGTAATAATGAAATTTTTTTTTACAAAAAGTTGTCACTAAATGATATATTGCTCAAACATGTCATGGGCATATGTGTAAATACACCCCAAAATACATTCTGTTGCTTCTCCTGAGTACGGGGATACCACATGTGTGACTTTTTGGGAGCCTAGCTGCGTACGGGACCCCAAAAACCAAGCACCGCCTTCAGGCTTTCTAAGGGTGTAATTTTTTTATTTCACTCTTCACTGCCAATCACAGTTTCGGAGGCCATGGAATGCCCAGATGGCACAACCCCCCCCCCCCCAAATTACCCCATTTTGGAAGATAGACACCCTGAGCTATTTGCTGAGAGGTATGGTGAGTATTTTGCAGATCTCGCTTTTTGTCAGTTTTGAAAATTGAAAAAAGAAAAAAAAATTTTGTTTCTTTACTTTCTTCATTTTCAAAAACAAATGAGAGCTGTAAAATACTCACCATGCCTCTCAACAAATAGCTTGGGGTGTCTACTTTCCAAAATGGGGTCATTTGGGGGGGTTTTGTGCTATTTAGGCATTTTATGGCCTTCGAAACTGTGATAGGTAGTGAGGAGTGAAATCAAAAATTTGCACCCTTAGAAATCCTGAAGGCGGTGATTGGTTTTTGGGGTGCTGTACACGGCTAGGCTCCCAAAAAGTCCCACACATGTGGTATCCCCGTACTCAGGAGAAGCAGGAAAATGTATTTTGGGGTGCAATTCCACATATAACCATGGCATGTGTGAGCAATATATCATTTAGCGACAACTTTTTGTAAAACATTTTTTTTTTTTGTCTTTATTCAATCACTTGGGACAAAAAAAAAAAATATTCAATGGGCTCAACATGCCTCTCAGCAAATAGCTTGGGGTATCTACTTTCCAAAATGGGGTCATTTGGGGGGGGGGTTGTGGCATCTTGGCATTTTATGGCCTTCAAAACTGTGATAGGTAGTGAGGAGTGAAATCAAAAATGTATGCCCTTAGAAATCTTGAAGTTGGTTTTTGGGGTCCCGTATGCGGATAGGCTCCCAAAAGTCCCACACATGTGGTAGCCCCGTACTCAGGAGAAGCAGCAGAATGTATTTTGGGGTGTAATTCCACATATGCCCATGGCATGTGTGGGCAATATATCATTTAGTGACAACTTTGGGCAAAAAAAAAAAGTTTGTAAAATTCCCGCAACTTGTGGCAAAATATAAAATATTTCATGGACTCAACATGCCTCTCAGGAAATGGCTTGGGGTGTCTACTTTCCAAAATGGGGTCATTTGGGGGGGGGGGGGGTTTGTGCTATTTTGGCATTTTATGGCCTTCGAAACTGTGTTTTTTTTTTTTTTTGTATTTATTCAATCAATTGGGAATAAAAAAAAAAAAAAATAAAATGGGCTCAAAATGCCTCTCAGCAAAAAGCTTGGGGTTTCTACTTTCCAAAATGGGGTCATTTGGGGGGGGGGGGGGGGCGCCGGGGGGGGGGGCGCTGTACTTCCCTGCCATTTTAGCACCTCAAGAAATGAGATAGGCAGTCATAAATTAAAAGCGGTTTAAATTCCAGAAAATGTACTCTAGTTTGTAGACGCTATAACTTTTGCGCAAACCAATAAATATACGCTTATTTGCATTTTTTTTTACTAAAGACATGTGGCTGGATACATTTTGGCCCAAATGTTTGACTAAAATTTAGTTTATTAGATTTTTCTTATAACAAAAAGTAGAAAATATCTTTTTTTTTCAAAATTTTAGGTATTTTTTCAGTTTATATCGCAAAAAATAAAAATCACAGAGGCAATCAAATACCATCAAAAGAAAGCTCTATTTATGGTAAGAAAAGGACGCAAATTTTGTTTGGTTACAACATTGCATGACCGCGCAATTACCAGTTAAAGCAGTGCAGTGCGAAATTGAAAAAAGACCTATGGTCCTTAAGCTGACAATTGGTCCGGGGCTGAAGTGGTTAATAGAAACACACTAACAAAACAACAAAATCCTGCGAGCCTTAAAGAACCCCTACCAACCTGCCACTATCAAGCTGCAAACGTTAAACACGTCTCATACGTTCGTGCACACTAAACACAAAATTAAATATACGCTGCGCTGGAATGGCTATGCACTAGATAATTTTTATCTTAATCTATAGTTATAGATCCACAAGAATATAACAATATGCATAAAATAGTAAACATACAACTGGTGTAAAGTGCAAGTGCAAAATATAGCATAAACAAATAATGTGCACAAAATCGGTAAACGCACAACTAAAACGCATAGATAAATATAAAGAGCACAAGTGCCAAAAAAAACTCTGAGGTTATATGGACCCTTTAGACTTACAAGGTGCCATGCACAATAACACACCAAAAAATAAAATAAAATATCAATAATAATAATATTAGATGTATTACATGTATAAAATAATATTAGATGTATTACATGTATAAAAGATTTATAAAAAAATGCAAGTGCATAAACCACACAAGTGTCTCTATATTATTAAAAAAACTGTTCTTTGTGGCAGCCTGTCTTGGGCTGTGATAAGAACCACAAAATGTTGATTGATGTGAGACTAGATGCAGGTGATGTGATTTCCGGTGATCATACTATTGACATGCTTGTTACATCCAACCGTGGCTCTGAATCATGCATAGGTGAAATCCGGGACCCCTTATGGTAATAAGCTCATCTCAGAGTGTGTGACCAGCTTTTACACTGAGTCAAAGGACGCATATGAACCACTATAGGGTTCTCAGCTGTTTCACTGGATCAGTAGTATCCTCAGTGCAATGATCTCAGAGGCACATGAAAAAATAAAAAGACTAATAGTGCAATACCGTTTTACAAAATTTAATAGACAAGTTAAAAAACATTCCCCCGCCGGGGTACTCACATGTGTAAGGTGCGTCAGTGCACCATACTTCATAAGACTCAATAAAACACTGTAAACAGTATGGGTATGGCTTGTATCCCCTCCAGGCAGGTGTACTGTCTCTCGCTCCGTCCTGGCCCCTCCCCTACGCGTGTCGATACTCAGGGTGTGGCGTATCTTCCTCAAGCAAACACAATACTGGTTTCAGTTGTGATTAAGACTAAAATCCTGATAGTCCATGAAATTAAGACATCAAAGGCAAACAGTGACGTATGATTGTATGAAAAAGACGCTGTTGCTATAGATGTCTGACAGCCTCTTAGATAGATGTGATGAACAGTAGATAAAGACACCCAGGAGTGCCTTCACCTTCCAGGAATGGGGGGGGGGGGGGTACTCTTACCCGAAGCTGTGTACCCAGCTCACCGTGCGGCAGTGGATCTGTCAGGCATGGAACCAGAAACGTAGAGCCAAACTCCAAAGACGAACCATTCGATCCCCTCCTCTTTAAGCCAGTGAGGAATCCGAAACGCCAGTTGTTATAGAAATGGATAAGGCTCCTAGGGTAAGACTCTCTGTCTTCTCGTGTAGCAACTAGTGGGTAGTTATGAACACGGCTCTCCAAATACATCTCCAGATGATAATGTATTCAAGGCATAAAAAGGAGAAAAAATCTCCACATAGCGTAAATCCAAATGATGGAATTTACTGAAGTAAAAATATCCAAGCAAATTAATATTGAATAAAAACGGTTCAATTGAACAATAAAAAAGCGCAGTGTGAGGTGGCTTGGGCCAGCGTAATAACCCTCTGTAAGTGCAATTGCTCCAAAGCTTATTAAATGAAAAACTGCATTTTTGCTAGCACATGATTGGATGATGGAAGTCAGCAGAGCCTCTGCTCATTTACTAAGCTCTGTAGCAACTGCACTTGCAGAGTACAACTGCACTTTGCAAAGTGTACTCTCTTTTTGCCTTTAGTAAGTCAATCCCATAATGTCAGTGTGTAAAAGCTGCAGTAGCTAACGGAGAGGGAGATTGTTTATCACATAGGAAGTGTTTAGAATCTGTGAATTGCAATGGTGGACTATATTGTCTTGTGTGCCCCCCATGTTCTTTGCTTGTAGGCAGATGCAGTCTACTTCCTCCAATGTAGGTGGCACCTGACCGGAATGGCATCACAGCCTAGAGAGGAAGTCAGGGAAATCTGGGTTTCTCTGTGGTTTCCTGGTCCTGGAGGCAGCATTCCGGTTGGCTGCGCTGCCTCCAGGGGACCCTTGGCAGCCAATTTGGATCAGCAGAGTCTTTTTAAGTCCCTGCTCCCCAGGTTTTGGCAAGCATTCACATGTGGGTAGTGTAGAGGCAGGTTCCCCATCTGTCAGCGATAGTATTAGTGGCAGGGATATTTTCCAGATGAGAAGGCAAACTTGGACATATTCCCATTCAACCCCTCCATACAGACGCTGTCAATTCGGCTGATACCTGCTTCACTACACGTTGTTGGTATTCATGTCTGCTCCCGGCTGGATCCTCTCCTACCAGTTTGATGCCAACTGTTTGCCTTGACTACAATACCAGTTCTGCCTTTTCTGCAGTACAAGTTCTGCTTTTGCTATAATACATGTTACACTGATTGTACCTGGACTGTGTGTGAATTATTAATGCCGCACCACCCTACACCCACCCACACTTGGTGACAAGATATGTCCTTTCTAGCAGGTGCAGAAGGAGGATTGGGCTCCAGCATGGCTCCGTTAGGATTGGCCCTAGCCCTAATACCAAAGTTTAATGGCGCTAACATTCCCTTGAATGGGGGGGGGGGGGGGAGAGAATGGAAAGTGCTGCGTGCCTGTACCAGGTTCCGGACCGGCTAGTGGTGGAGTTGGCTATTCATACTTCAGAGGATAATGCCGCTATGCAGTGATGGCACTGCCAGACGAGGAGCAAGCTACCTTTGAACAGATTGTGTCACACTGAATCCATAAAGGGGGCAGGAGCGCCGCCCCCTCTCTCCTGGCACTTCTCTATCACCATAGATAGATTCATGCATTGCATGAATCTCTCTATGGTCACCACTGACATCTGCTATTCAGGTGTCCGGCCACTTTTTGGGCACCGAGCACCTGAATTACAGTGGCGGGGGGTGTTCTTTGGAAGTGTCTGATTAAAGCCGTAGGCTCTATTAGGCGCCCAAAAAGGTGAACAGCGGGCGCAATGCTGTGCGTTCGCTGTTCACTCAGCTTTGTGTTGGCAAAGCAAAGGAATTTCCTTTGCTAACACTGAACTGCCTCTCAGCCAATCAGGTGCTGAGGTCTGTTACCTGTCACCTGATTGGCTAAAAACATCAGGCGATGTGATTGGACGCCTGACAGAGAGGACGGAAGAAGACATTGAGGAGCGTGCAGGACACTGCCACTGACACGCTGAGAGATCGGTAAGTGCAGGGCAATGCTCACTGGCAGCATTTGATGGGGCACAGTAGTGGCAATTGATGGGCGCAGTGGCTGCGTTTGATGGGCACAGTGGCTGCGTTTGATGGGCGCAGTGGCTACAATTGATGTTTTTATTTTTTTTTTCAGTATGTTTGCGTCCCTCCAAAATTTTTAAGCACCAGCTGCCACTGATCCACTGACTTTAATGCTGGGAGTTACTAATGCATCTTCTGATACCAGTGTTGGGGGTTATTATGATGTCCACTGACATCAATGCTAGGGGTTATTTATGCATTCTCTGATACCTGCATTGGGGGTTATTATGGCTTCTGGCACCAGTGCTGGGGTTTTTGAATGCATCCGCTGATCAATTATAAGGGTTATTACCACAGCCTCGGATTTTTTTTTTTTTTTTTTTTTTTTTTTTTTTTGCCACTTCAGCGGGTTTCTCGAGATAGACATGTGATCAACTTTTCAGTCATATCTGTCTTTACTCATGTCACATCATTGTGGCATACTTCAAGTATCATACTCTCTGATATTATAACAATATATTGTGCTCTTTATTCCATTATTCCCCTCAGTGCCCGCCCCGCGACCCTCCCCCCCAGGACTTGACCAAAATTCTCCATGTCTAGTTCTCAGATCATTTATATCCTTAGTTGTTCAGCATAACTCCATGTTTTTTTAAAACTATTCCACCCTCCCCATTTATCTATTTTGTCTTCCTCCTTATTTCCGTTCTTGCCTCTTAACCTTTCCATCTTATATATGTCCTCAATCTCGTCAATCCAGTCCCAGATTGAAGGGGCCTCTAATTCCTTCCATTTCTTGGGAATCGTTTTTTTTGCGGCATTTAGGAGAAGTGGCAACAATGATCTTTGATATTTTTTGATGTTTTCTTTTGTACCATGTAATAAAATACTCCATGGGTCGTCTGGCATTTCTACACTTGTTATGTCTTTTATATGGGACCTAACTTCTCCCCAAAAGATTTTAATTTTGGGGCAGCTCCACCAGATGTGTAACATATTACCTGTTTCCTCACAGCCCCTCCAACATTTCCCAGAATTGTCTTGCTGGAATTTGCTGGTTTTGTCCGGGGTAGCATACCATCTAGACAAGATTTTGTAATTAATTTCAGCTGACTTGCTGTCTTTTGAAGAGTTATGGGTTAATTTAAGAATTTTTTTAACTGTGTGCATCTCACATTGTGTCCCAATTTCCCTTTCCCATTTGTGAATATATATGGGGACCTCCCGTCTCTCCCAGTCCAGCAGGAGCCTGTACCACCGTGTAACCGCACCTCTACTATCCCCGGTCACAATTAGTGACTCTAAGGGCGTTAGGTCTGTTAGTTCTCGGATAGGGTGGGGCAGGCGCTCGATGAAGTGGGAGAGCTGGTGGTATCTCCACCCATCTATTTCTGCAAAACCCTCTTTCATCTTTATTTCTTGGAGTGGTCTAATCTTTCCATTTTTTATAATATCCCCAACCAGTGCTCTTTCTAATTTCAGCCAATTTCCCCCATTAATTTTTAATCCTGGTGCAAAGTAAATATTCTCCTTTAAAATAATAAATGGTGAGTTGTAGTGACCGTTTATTTTTTTGTATATTTCGTCCCAAATCCTCAGTGCAGTTACCGTGAGTTCGCTACTATCTCTATCTATATTCCTAAACTTTGGAGGGTTCCATATTATTTTACTTAGTTGTGCTTTACTCAAATTAAATTCTAGGTTTACCCATCTTTTTTCTTCTTTGTTTTCTTTTGTCCATTCTAATATTCTTGATAGTACGATGGCCTTATAGTAATAAAGTATATCTGGGGCTGCCAATCCTCCGCAATTTTTTCCCTGTTTGAGTGTCGAATACGCTACTCTTGGTTTTTTCCCGTTCCAGATGAAGGTCGTTACCAAAGTTCTAAGTTTAGCCAGATAAAACCCAGGTAAAGCGATAGGCATCATCTGGAACTTGTAGAGTATTTTAGGTAGAATAAACATTTTGAACGCCTGTATTCTGCCAAACCATGATAATGGTCTGTGTGTTAGTCTATTGCTTTCTGTTTTAATTTCATTCAATAATGGGATATAGTTTAAATTATATATCTTTTTAAGTGATGGGGCTAATTTAATACCTAAATATTTCAATTCTCTGCGCCAGGGGAATTTATATGTTTCTTGGAGCTTTTTTTTTAAGCTGGGATTTGTATTGATGTTTAAAATTTCCGACTTATCCTGATTTATTTTAAAGTTAGTTAAATCTCCATACTCTTTGAATATCTGTATAAGTCGGGGGAGGGAGCTCTCAGGATTTTTTAAATAAAACAAAATATCATCTGCATACGCCGCTATTTTGTGGGTGTCTTCTCCCACTTCAAATCCTCTTATTTCTGGTTCTCTTCTAATTAAAGAAAGTAAAGGTTCCAGGGACAGGATAAAAAGAATGGGAGAAAGAGGGCACCCCTGTCTTGTTCCGTTCTTCATTTCAAAATGAGCGGATTCAGCTCCATTTATTTTCACAATCGCCGTCGGGTGATGGTACAGGGTTCTAATGCGCTGGATCATTTTTGGGCCTAGGCCCATTTCTTCTAATGTTCTAAACATAAAGCTCCAGTCGACTCGATCAAAAGCCTTCTGGGCATCTGTCGACAAGAGAAGACTTGGGCCTTTTTCCTTTTTCTCCTGTAGTAGAAGCAGCAGGGTTCTCACCCCGCTGTCTCTACTTTCTCTGCCGGGAACAAAACCCGTTTGGTCGGGATGGACCAGTTTATTTATTAAAGTTTTCAGCCTGTCTGCGAGTATCTTCGAGTACAGTTTAGTGTCCGCATTCATGAGTGCGATTGGGCGATAATTATCACATTTTGTCCCATCCTTGCCCTCCTTTTTGATTACCGTGATAGAGGCCATTAGAGCTTCTTTACTCATTTCAAAGTCTACACTGAGCCCATTAAAGTATGCGCACAGTTTGGGGATCAACATTTCCTGAAATTTTTTATAGTAATAGGTTGTAAACCCGTCAGGCCCCGGGCTTTTCCCTAATTTGGTCCCTTTTAGAGCTCTGGTTATCTCGGCTTCTGTTATCTTCCCCTCTAATACCTCTCTTTCACTATCAGTTATTTTTGTTAGGCCAGCCCTGCTCAGGAATTTATTCATTTTCCCGTTTTTTGTTGCCTCTTCTCCTCTCCCGCTTTGCTCGACTGTGTATAGATCGGCGTAAAATTTTTTAAATACTTGTGCTATCCCCTTTGTGGTGTATTCTATGCCTCCCTTCTTCGTTTGAATTTTCTCTATATAATTTTGGGCTTTCTTCTTCTGGAGCATTTTTGCTAAATATTTAGGTGACTTATTGCTTCCATAATATCTTTCCCTCGCAAGCAGATAGAAAGCCCTATTAGTATCATGTTCCATAAGTCGTTTAAGCTCCTCTCTTTTTGTTACTAAGTCTTGGAGTCTCTTCCCATCATGGGTTGGGTCTCTTTTGTGTTGTTGTTCCAAACGATATATTTCTGCAATTATATCTTTAGTTTTTTGGACTTTCTTCTTTTTTATCCCTGCTCCTATAGAAATTAACACGCCTCTAATGTAGGCCTTATGGGCCTCCCACAGGGTCTGCCTCGAAATTCCCTCTGTGTCATTTCTTATAAAATATTGTTCTACTTCCTCCCTTATTTTGTTTTCCTCCTCTGCCCCCTGCATAATACTTTCATTTAGCCGCCACCGTTGAAATTTCGTTTGAGGTTCCTCCGTCTGTATTTCTAACATCACCGGGGCGTGATCTGAGAGTGAAATTATTCCTATTCTAGAATCTACTACTCTATCTAGTGTATTGTGCTCCAGGAAAATGTAGTCTATCCTAGAGTACGTCCCGTGTACAGGGGAGAAGAATGTATAGTCTTTATCTTGTGGATGTTGACTTCTCCATACGTCTATCAATTGAAATGTATACAGTTTTTGTTTTATTTTCTTTAGTTGTACATTACTAATCCCCTGCACACGGGACGTACTGTCGTTCGGGGGGTCTAGGCAGAAATTTAAATCACCCATCAATATTAAAGTTCCACTTTTAAAATCCATTAATTTGCCCAATATCTTTCCTAAGTATGTTCCAGGGTTGGTATTGGGAGAATAGATATTCGCAAGGGTATATTCTACATCCCCCACTTTCCCTTTCAGGAAGAGAAACCTTCCATCTGGGTCAGTTACTCTGTCTAATAATTCAAACCGTATTTTCTTTGAAAAGCCTATAGCTACTCCTCTAGCTCTTTTTATAATAGTGTCCCCGTAATACCATTCGGGAAAATCCCTTGAGTATAGTTTTATATTTGAGTCTATAGCTATATGTGTCTCCTGTAAGAAAACAACTTCTGCCCTGTATTGTTTGAGCTCTTTCATGATTTTGTGGCGTTTATTAGGCGTGTTCAGCCCCTTAACATTATATGACATGAAATTTATGTTTTTTGTCATAGTGGGTTTGTAGGTCCTTTACCTGTCATTTTCCTGATCTCTCGATATTCTATTCTTTGGTCAAGTCCTGTGATCCCTCCCCTCTCACCTCCCTTCCCTCCCCTCCCCCCTTCCCAACCCCCTCCAAATCCCCCCCTTCCCCCCACCATCTTCCTCCCCCCAGCCCCCCCGTACCTCCTCCCCAACCCCCCTCGTGCAAATCCCCCCCTTCCCCCCACCTCCTCCCCCCCCAGCCCCCCCATACCTCCTCCCCAACCCCCCTCGTGGCCCTATATCGGCCCTCGACTCGATGATAAACCTGGTTTCCTTGGCCATCCCGAGTCGCATTTTCGAGGACAGCCCATGTGATCCCCCGTCCCCCCTCCCCCACCCCCCGGTCGGTCTCCAGCCGGATCAGGGGGGTGGGGGGGGGGGGGGGGGGGGGGAGTTCGTCCCCCCTCCCTCCAACCTCTATCCGTCAGACCACCCCGGAAGCTCCGGGATTTGTATATCTAGTTTTTTACAAAATTCTTCAAGGTCCTCTGGAAATGTCAGTCTGGCAGTAACCCCCATCCCCGAAGCCCACCAAACAAGCAGGAAATCTCCAGTTATATCGGATGTTTTTGTTTTTCAGACTCTCTAATAGTGGTTTCAAAAGTCTTCTTCTAGTTAGAGTCTCCGGGGCGAGGTCCATGAACACCTGTATCTCCCGGCCATCAAATTGTAACGGCGTCAGGCCCCTCATTTTTGTCCAAATCTCCGCTTTATCTTCATATAGGTTGAAGCGTACTATTATATCTCTGGGTCGCTCTGAATTTGTCTCATTGATTTTCCCAATCCTGTGGACTCTATCAATTCTGGGGAAGTCCCCTTCTCCTTTTCCAATAAGGGGACCAAATATTTTTTGAATGGTATTTTTCAAATCTTCTCCCCTGGTTTCAGGTACTGCTCTAATCCTTAAATTCTGTCTTCTGTTGCGATTTTCTTGGTCTTCTATTTTATATTGCAGGCCCCGTTGGTGAAAATGGATTTGTTTAATCTGTTCTTTGAGTTGGTCAACCTCCTGGGTCAGTTTTTCGTTTTTTTCTTCAGCCGCTTCGACTCTGCTTAACAGTTGCCCCAGGTCTGTCCTGAGCATACCAATATCTGCTTTAATCGCATTTTCCAGTCGTTCTAACATACCTGTCATTTCTCTTTTAGAGGGTAGGTGGTCTTCTGATCTTGGGTCCTCCATGTTGCTAACTTCCCGTTCACTTTCAGATGTTAGATCTTCCCTGGGCACCTCTGGGGTCTCCTCTGATTTTTTGTCTAGGCCCCTCTTTTTTTTGATTTTAAGTTGCTGTTGACTTGTCCCTTCCGGGGCCCTCGGGCTTACGCCCTGTGTCATATAGTGTTTAATTGAACTGTCTGGGGTCTTCTCCTTGGGGGTTTTTGGTGGGCCACCCTTTGTTGTTTTACTGGATGATTTACTCATATTGGCCTCTGCTCTTCTCCTTATTCGCTTCCCCAGCTTTCTGTCTCTGGAAAACTGTGATATAAATGTCTAGGGTTTCTTTTTTTTTTTTTTTTTTTTTTTCTTCCCCTTCTTCCCGTTTTCCTCTCCTGCTTCTAGCTGATGTTAATTTAGTGTCAGGGTTCAGTACATCGGCACAATTACCTTGATCCTTCCTACCCTGCCCAGACTCTGAAATTCTGGTGCGGTGATGCCAGGTTGCAAGAGGCCTCCGTTTGGGCCGTGTGAGGTCTCCAAATATTTAGACCTCGCTATGGCACCTTCTATTGTAAGGGCCCGAGTTCCCTCGGGTCCACAGATTAAATGTCTCTTAGAGGTCTAAATCTTCAGCCATGGTACTCGTTTCCCCTTAGATCTATATATTTCCCAAGGCCTTCTTAGGGGGGGGGGGGGATGTACCCCTGGGGTAATGGAGCGCCCTCACTGGCCGTACAGCAGCGCCGGTAGGTAGAGAAAATGGCAGCGCCTTGAGTAGTTAACCCACAGTTTTCTCCTATTGGTCAGGCCTCGGTCAGCCGTTTCAAGCGCATACACATGAGGAGTATTCCGGGGAGCAGATGTTTATTGCTTTATGTTAAGCTTGCTTTTATGTTCCGTATTTTGCCCCTCTCCCCTATACCCATATGTCGGGGGACACGTTGTTTCCCAATCCAGAACACGGTGCTCTCACCTTAGTCAGTATATTTTTATCTCGTGTCCTACTCCTCCCCTTCCCAAGATCTTTGGTGTATAAGTGTTGCAGCGTTGAGATCTAATAGGGAGGGAGGGTAAGATGAGAAGGTGGTGGGGAACAGGGGGAGGGGGGGGGCAGGTCCTGGCCGTACAGCGAGACAGGTGTCCACCGCAAAGACGGAGAAAGCAGCGACCAACAATACATAAAAAGGAACATCCAATGGCGAGGGGAGGGGGGAGGAAAAACCAAAGAAAAAAAAAAAAAAAAAAAACAACAAAAAAAAAAAAAAAAAAAAAAAAAGGTCCCTCTCCCCTCCTTCTCTCCTCAGAGCGGCACCCCAGTAGTAGTAGGCCCAATCTCCTCCTATTTCTCAGGCTTAGGTCAAAATATTACCAACCTCTATACATTTCATGACATCATTGTATGGCGTTACAACTTGAAACAAATAGATTAACTTATGTCAGGTTTTGTTTCTTATCTTGTCCCTCTCTTTTATAACCATATGTCAGAGAGAAGATTAAATCCGTTTGTGTCTCATGTTCTTATTTGTCCATGATCTATCAGTCTAATGCAGGACC
>JAQSEC010004762.1:0-13392 GCA_028564925.1 Lithobates sylvaticus | reverse complement strand
CACAACCGCGCACAGGGAGACGGGCGCGCGCTCTAGTTAGCACCAGCCGGCCTATTTAAGCCTGACCTGTGCAGACGGTCTTTGCTGTCTGCTCTACAGCGTTGTGGTGTAGTAAATCTGATCCTGTTATATCTGTTCCTTTGACCCGGCTTGCCATAGACCATCCAGCTTTCTGCCTGTACCCGACCCCGGCTTCCTATGACCATCCTCCTGCCTGACCCACTGTACCTTGCTTCCAGTTCTGATCCATTACCTGACTTCCTTGATGAACTCTGGTTCCCTGCAAGGTCTCTGTCCAGTCTGCAGTCTGATTCCTGTAACGAACCTGACCACCTGTCTGTCTCCAGCCCATTCAGTGGTTCTGTTTCCTGTTTGCAGTTCCTGTCAGCGCTGCTATCCAAGTTTACCTGTGAACCTGCTTGCCAAGCCGTTGTCCAGTTCCTGTCAGCTCTGCTATCCAGTTTACCTGTGTACCTGCTTGCCAAGCCGTTGTCCAGTTCCTGTCAGCTCTGCTATCCAGTTTACCTTTGTACCTGCTTGCTAAAGACCCTGCCAGCTCTGCTATCCAGTTTACCTGTGTACCTGCTTGCTAAAGACCCTGCCAGCTCTGCTATCCAGTTTACCTGTGAGCCTGCTTGCCAAAGATCCTGCCAGCTCTGCTATCCAGTTTACCTGTGAGCCTGCTTGCCAAAGATCCTGTCAGCTCTGCTATCCAGTTTACCTGTGAGCCTGCTTGCCAAAGACCCTGCCAGCTCTGCTATCCAGTTTACCTGTGAGCCTGCTTGCCAAAGACCCTGCCAGCTCTGCTATCCAGTTTACCTGTGAGCCTGCTTGCCAAAGATCCTGCCAGCTCTGCTATCCAGTTTACCTGTGAGCCTGCTTGCCAAAGATCCTGCCAGCTCTGCTAACCTGTTTCCTGCTCATCAGTCTGTATCCAGTCTCCCCTGCTATCCAGGCTTCCACCGTATCCGCCAGCTGACTTGACCCCTCTACCGGTCTGTTGATCCTGCCAGGCACCCGTGCTCCTCCTCACTCCTGGCTCTCCTGTCCCCACACCAGGGAACCAGGAGTGGGAGACGCAAGGGAGGCCTCTCCCTGCAATCTCGGGCTCGCACCACCAGGTACGTGACACATTACCACACACCGATTGGTTGCTAGAGCTTACTGCACATCATTGGCGCCCACCCATTGGTTGCTAGAGGTTACAGCACATTATTACTGCTCACTGATTGGTTGCAAGAGGTTACTGCACATCATTGCCGCAAACTGATTGGTTGCTAGAGGTTACTGCACATTATTACCACTCACTGATTGGTTGTTACTGCTAACCGATTCGTTGCTAGAGGTTACTGCACATCATTACTTGTCACTGATTGATTGCTAGATTATAGGTAGATTATGCTACAAATGCAAAGCAGTCCCCTTGCCAGATTAAAAGTGTTGTTTTGCATTGCAGTAGAATTTGGGCAGAAAAGATGGGGTTAATGAAGCTGACCAGGATTACATTCAAAAGCAGTACTGTCAATGATCATAGCAAGCAAAGATCAATAATCGTTTAGCGCTAAAGAAGTGAAAGTTCAACTCAGCAGGGTGAATGAGCTAATTCCGATTGTAAATCACACAACATACCAGTTGCCCAATCATCCATGCCGACCAGTGTTATATACAGGCAGTGCTGGTAATGTTGTTAAAAAGCAGAGAGGTAGAGAAGAGCGATAATAGATTAAGGGCTCAAACAGCCATGCACATGTTCTCATTCAGATCGTAACTCTCACCGCCCACCGGCTTTCCTCATCCATGCTGCCTTAGGACTGTCATTGCCTCCTCCCTGCAATCCTCTCTCACTCCTCTGATCCCTGCCACTGCTCGTGTGTCTCTCCACTCGCCCAGTTGTGCTGTCAGGCAATTGACATTAATATTTAACTTTCCCTGCAACTGCACTATGTGACAGGGAGCGATTGTGAGGATGTTGGGCCCCTCAACAATGACAGGGCCCTGGGCAGATGCCCTGTTATCCCCGCTTTAAAGAAGTCTCTGCCGGTAACCAGTTCTCACAAAAAATTTCCATGCACATGTAGCGCACTACCCCCTTGGGGGCTGCTGAATTGTTAATTTACCTTATGCCAGCCTGCTCCGATCCCAGTCCTCCCATGCGATTCCATACAAGTAGTACTTCACACTCTGAACTTTTTCCAATGGCTTTATTTGGGAACACATTTATAGGGCGGTAGAATAAAGCTTTTGAGATGCCATGTTCAATCCCAAATTTGGAATGAAAGGGAATATTAAATTGTAGCCGTAGCTTTATGGATTAGATTTCCTTGTTAGCGATCCTTGTCTGACTTCTTTAGCACACTCTCACTATGGGCAGCTGAGCATCACTCTGAAGAATACTATGGATGTTGAAACTCAAAGTCCTAGGCCTCACCACCTATTTCCGTGCCTTGCAGTGTCCAACTTCCTTCACTAGCCCCGAGAAGTGATTAATACCATGGTCCTTGGATACACAGCTTAGAATTTCTGAATAGCTCCACTGGGTTTGCACTCCCTTTGCACTCTCCCAACAACAGTCCATGTTCTACTCACAGAAGGTTGTTCCCAGTTTTCTTCTTCCTCTTAGTTCCTACTTCCCCCAGCGTTACATGATGACTCCTGCTCCAGGGGACCCGACCTTGGCCTCCCTAGAGTCACCTCCATCTATCCGGCTCCGGGATCTCTGAAATCCCAGGCCTTCAAGCCTCCTCCTGGAGACTTCGGGGTCTCTGAACCCCCGAGCCTCCGGTCTCAAACCTTTGGACCTCGGACTCCTTTCCTTCCAGTCTCTCAAGGACATGTGACCCCGCCTTTTTATGAGAAACCTCCTTCTCTAACCACAAAAATTAACCATTGGTCAATTCTCTCACATGCGGTTTCCTGCCACTCAGGTCTCAGCCCATCCTCTCTTGCCAGCAAAGTCCACTGTCAAGCAGAGGAGGTATCCCTGAGCACAAGTGTAGGTGACCACACCCCCTTCTACTCTACACTCCCAACCCCAAATCCACAACCAAGCCCAGCAAAACTACTTGGCCCTTGTTACATTTACCTATCTCTACATCCTACACTATCAAAAACACCACTAAGCACCTACCAAAAAGGTAGTGGGCGCTACACACAATTTTCTCTTTTTAGCTTGACCTTGTCAATGAGCAAGAGCCTGAAAGTTGTTGGGAACACTGAGAAGAGCAGACAAGAGCTAAACACAGCACAGACAAAACATGTGCCACCCACTCAGTTGCTGTGCTTTTGGCACCAAAACCTGTCCAGCCATTCTCAAAACAGGAAGTTTACACTTACAGTGGACTAAATGTACTGAACTGCTGCGGTTCAAACTGTCCTTGGAAAAATTCTTCAACTAAATGTCAGTGGGGAAGTTTTATGAAAGAAGTAGAAAACAATGCAAGTTCTGATTTTAGTAATTAAATTATTATAGGTAGTTTTACATAACCAACAATTTACGCAAAACTTTACTTATTTAACATTTACATATGTCCTAGCCCTCAAGGAGCAAACACTCTGAGGTCCCTCGCTCACATGTATATAGGGACAATTTACATGGAAGTCAATTAAAGTTGAAGTTTAGGTATGGCAATGCTATTATAGTTACACTGGTCCAGCTTGGACCAATGTAAGTATCTATGTATGGAAGCTGGAAATCACTGTAGTAGGCACTGCTAATACAGTGATATCTATCTACTCAAACCTGGACCAATGTAACTATGTATAAAAATATCCAAAATATCTGTACCTGGAATTCTTCTTTAAAGTATAACCACACTTTCAGGGTAAGATCACAGTAAACCACCAGTACTAGCATTAGTTTATATTACTTGCTATGGACACAGACGTTTCTGAAATAGTCAAGTGGCTCCTTACTAAGGATGAGCTCAGGCGTGTTCGCAAACAGCACGTGCAGAGCCCGCCAGGAAGTCGGCACTGCACAGCGCTAATCACAGGCAGTGAGACATATCCTAATCTCTGCAGCTGCGCATCGGGACAATGTCTCACTGCCTGTGATTAGCGCTGTACAGTGCCGACTTCCTGGCGGGTTCTGCACGTGCTGTTTGCAAACACGCCTAAGCTCATCCTTACTCCTTACTTCATTTATTCCAATTTTCTAATGCTCTTCCTATGAGGTGGCCAACTCCTGGGTGGCAATGTAAATAGGCCCACAGAAGTTGATTTACTAAAGCTGAAAAGTGCAAAATCTGATGCAACTCTGCAGAGAAACCAATCAGATTCCAGGTTTTATTCGCAAAGCTTAATTGAACAAGCTGAAGTTGGAAGCTGATTGGCTACTATGCACAGCTGCACCAGATTTTGCACTCTCTAGGTTTTTTTTTTTTTTTGTAAATAAACCCTACTGTTTCAATGTATTCAATATTTCACACCATGTTGATTTGCATGCACTGGGAATGCTTCATGCAAATCCCACCTCTAGACCAAACCTTAGACCCAAGGTGCCATTTATGCCTGGGACAGCCATTTTTGTAGGGGCTGCACAGAAACCAATCAGCTTCCCGGTTTTATTCGCAAAGCTTAATTGAACAAGCTGAAGTTGGAAGCTGATTGGCTACCATGCACAGCTGCACCAGATTTTGCACTCTCTAGGTTTTTTTTTGTTGTAAATCAACCCTACAGTGTCAATGTATTCAATATTTCACACCATGTTGATTTGCATGCACTGGGAATGCTTCATGCAAATCCCACCTCTAGACCAAACCTTAGACCCAAGGTGCCATTTATGTCTGGGACAGCCATTTTTGTAGGGGCTGCACAGCCTCATTGGTTAGCAGAATGCTGGAGGCCAGGCAACACAGTGACATTGGTTGCTAGGACACAGGCGGCCTAGTTGCAGAGTGTCTTTGGTTATTATGGTGCAGGCGTAGTTTGAATTCTATAAAGCTACACCTATAACTAAAATATAACCTTTGGGTTGACTAACTCTTTAAAAGATAATTTTCAAGTGTCAAACACATGGCTGCGAAAAAATGCAGCATTTGCACTTTAACTTTTTGCCCACCCCTGAGCTAACCAGTCCACCCTCCTCTTCCCTAGATGAACACTTACCTCTAAATCATGGCCTCCACTGTTTGGTACATCCAAATCTATGCCTTGTTAGTGTCTGCACAGAAGATTCCTATTGATTTTTAGGGGATTTGCTGAGGCCAGAGATGGTCCCATAGACGACAATTTGAAGCTAATGCACAGGAGGAGCCAGTGCAATGAAAATTTGCTGTTATGATGTAACCAAACAGTGAAGACCACAGCCATGATTTTACATAAGTTTGCATTTGGGAAGGGCAAAATGGATAAGTGGACTTATCCTGAAAGCTGCTTACAAATTAGATGACTGCCAGTAATGCATATACAACTCAGTCACTGAATGATGTTCCAATAAAAATCTTTCTATAAACATGAACGTTTTCATCGCATGACATTGCTTGCTTATACCTATGAAGAGGGTATTGCTGTGGGGTACCAGCCTGTCTGGAGAGAAAAAATAGTGATTAGCTTGAAAACTCCATCCCAGCTAATCAATTTTCCCAATAGTATTCTGGACCAAGGAGCTCAGCCAGGGTCTTGGAGGTGCCTTAAATATAAGGATGTTCTCTGATCTGATCAGGTGAATGCTCTCAGATGTCTGTGGGCTAGTGAACTATACTCTATGCCAGCCTTTCTCAACCTTTTTAACATAAGAAAACCCAGTGGCAGCTTGTGGGTTCTTCTTTTGGGGGGGGGGGGGGGTGACAAACAAACAACACTCCCCCAGCGGTGTGGCACAGCACCCCCCTCCCCTGGCTGCACCTCTTTTAGGAACATTGAACTTGTTCCTAACCCATTCAAGCCTGAACTGTACTTTCCAGGGTCCAAGCTACCCCCAACCACTGGATTATATTTCCCACCCATCTGTCTCTCTCCAAGCGCCACTATACTCCCCCCTTCTCATATCGCTGTATAAATGTCAATGGTCCCAAAAAAGTGTAAAAAGTGTCCGATCTGTCCGCTGCAATGTCACAGTTCCGCTAAAAATCGCTGATCATCGCCATTACTAATAAAAAATAAAATAAAAATGCCATAAATCTATTCCCTGTTTATATCGCAAAAAATAAAAACCGCAGTGGTGATCAAATAGCACCAAAAGAAAGCTCTATTTGTGGGGAAAAAAAAAGGACATCAATTTTGTTTGTGTACAGCATCGCAGGACCGCGCAATTGTCATTTAAAGCGATGCAGTGCGGTATCGCAAAAAATGGCCTGGTCATTAAGGGGGAAAATCTTCCAGTCTGTAAGTGGCCAAGGGCCCTTTCACACCGAACACAGTTGGATGAATTTTGAACTGCACTCCTACTGCATAGACAACCCAAAATCAAGGTAAGCCTATGAGCATAGTTCACATCTCTGCAGTGCATGCTGCATTTTTTTTGCCAATGCAAGGAAGGCACTACAAACGCACTGCAGCCCTTTAAGCCAAGACCATAAGCCATAGAAAAATGCGATCCAGCGTGTGTCAAGTGTGCTTCAAATCCATGTAAACATGCAGTCAAAAACGCACAGTTATGTGCAGTTTCTGGTGTGAATGGGTCCTAAGCCAAGCCCAAAAATTTATAGCAAAATGCACTGCAAATGCAGTACTAAATAGGGTTGCCACCTGTCCGGGATTCACCCAGACAGTTCAGGTTTTGAAACATGTGTCCGGGTTTCAGGCAGACTGAAACCCAGACACATTATTCAGACAGGAATGTGACTCAGAACTTGACAAGAGGGTGAGGGAGCACTATGCACACCACAGGAGTGCCTGCAGGTGTCCCAGGTCTGTTATCCTATAGTGTTTACAAAAAAATAAAATAATTGGCTGCCTGCGGCTAAAATGTTCGAGGTTGGCTAGAAGAAAAAGTACTAGTACTAAACGTAGAGCAAAACGCATGCAAAAAGCATTCAACTGCGCTTTAATTGCATGTAAACATGCAGTCAAAAACGCGGTTTATGTGCAGTTTTTGGTGTGAATGGGCTCCTTTACACACCAATGTGCATTCATTTTCGATGCGTTGCGGTGGATTTTTTTCCCCAGTATAGCTTAGGACTTTGGACCTTAGTAACTTATCTTTCTAAAACCCCAAATTCTCATCAGCTCTGCCAGGGGCATTGATAAGGTAAGGTTCAACCCCCCCCCCCCCCAGGGCCAAAATTAAATCCATGGTTTCCCTGCTCTGCAGACATGGCACCAGCGAAGGCAGCACTGCAGTCAGTGGCACACAGAGTGTAATAACACCGCTGCACCAAGTGCAATAGATCATTAGGCATACCCACATGTATGTTGTGGTACACGGCCAGGATGGTCTATCGGGCTTGGGCTGAAGGCTGACAGATCTATCACCAGGCAGCACAGTGGGAGCCGGCGGTGTGTGTAGTCCTGCCCACTGCACACCATGTATTCCCGTTGGCTTGCAGTGCCACTCCCACCTTGGGCTTGGGAGAGGAGCTTTGCCTGGGCCCTGGAGCGCAGAGTGCTTGTAAAGTGCTGTGTAGTCGCCGGCCCCCCACATGGATGAACTACTGCTGTCCTGTCCAGGTATGTCCCTCTTTCTCTTTGGCCTAGTCTCAGAGAGTGTCCTCAGACTTACCACTGCTCAGACTGCTGTGCTGCTGCTGGCATTCTGCTGTTCATACTAGGTAATCGTTATTCAGTGAGAGACTGTCTGTGATTCTGTGTTGCAACTGACAAAGTATGTGATTGAGGCTGGCTGGGCTAAATTTTGCATTGCTTGTGTTACTGACAGTTGACTGAGGCCATAGTTGCCAACATGTATAGGGACACTTTTTTTGGCTGTAGGCGGAGCCTTATTATAATTAGGGGCGGAGGCATGTGTTTGTAGGTGTGACACAGCAAAAAAAGAAAAATGTGGCGTGGTTTAATCTAAATAGGGGGCGTGGCGTATATGGGCGTGGTTCAAATGGGGGTATGGTTAGAGTCTGAGATGAATGAGAGATGGAGAAAGAAAGGGGAAAAGAGGGAGGGAGGAAGAGAGAAGGAAAGAAGGAGGGAAGGATATTGAAGGAAGGAAAGAGGGATGGAGGGACAGCAGGCCCAGATCATACACCACAAACAATAACAAATCAGCAGATAAAGATACTCAAAACACCTGGTGGTAGCGCTTCAATCATCCCAGCACCATGGTTGTTGTGGTGTCAGGATAATTGAAGCGCATTATTACTATTATTACATTGGAATATAGAATGAAATCATTAAACTCACCAGAATCCAGAATCAGTGGGACCCATGAGCATGTCACCTGCCACGTCGCCATGTCAGGTGCCCCCAGCAGAGTCCTTCCTTACATCAGGTGCCCCCAGAAGCAGAGGCCCTCCTTACAGATCTGTGTCCCTAGCAGTGGAGCCCCTCCTTACATCTGGCGTTCCCAGCGGAGCTCCTCCATACATCAGGTGTCCCCAGCGGAGCCCCTCCTTACATCAGGTGTCCCCAGCGGAGCTCCTCCATACATCAGGTGTCCCCAGCGGAGCCCCTCCTTACATCAGGTGTCCCCAGGGAAGTCCCTCCTTACATGCGGTGTCCCCAGCGGAGTCCCTCCTTACATCCGGTGTCCCCAGTGGAGCCCCTCCTTACATGCGGTGTCCCCAGTGGAGCCCCTCCTTACATCTGGTGTCCCCAGCGGAGCCCCTCCATACATCTGGTGTTACCAGCGGAGCCCCTCCATACATCTGGTGTACCCAGCGGAGCCCCTCCTTACATCTGGTGTCCCCAGCGGAGCCCTTCCTTACATCTGGTGTCCCCCAGCGGAGCCCCTCTTTACATCAGGTGTCCCCAGTGGACCTCCTTCATACATCTGGTGTCCCCAGCGGAGCCCCTCCTTACATCTGGTGTCCCCAGCGGAGCCCCTCCTTACATCTGGTGTCCCCAGCAAAGCCCCTCCTTACATCCGGTGTGCCTGCAGCGGAGTTTCCACCGCCATTACCATACATTATTAGTAACAGGCCGAGGTAATCAAGATCGGGGCGGAGCCGGCCAGAGTGGTTACAATAGAAATTGAGCTGCTGTGCCGCCCACCCCACGCCCCTTTCCACAACAGGTCACAAACAGACTGGCAGCGGCGCGGGGGTGGGCGGTGCCGCATCTCAATTTCTATTATCAGCCACCTGGCCGGCTCCACCTCTTGTTCCTGGTCTTCGGTAAAATGGCGGCCGGCGGAGACATTGTCTCTGCTGGCCGCGGACCCTGCTATGCATACTAGCTCATTATGTCTTTGTCTTGCAGTGGGGGGAATGAGGGACAGAGGACATTGCTCCAAATCAGGGACAGTCCCTCGAAATCAGGGACAGTTGGGAGCTATGCTTCTCGCACACGCTTAGATGTGAACCTAGCCTAAAGATAAGTCAGTGTATTCAAGGCAGGTCATTTTTCAGCTGTGTTTTCTTTTTGATGAGGCAGCATTTAATGGGCGCTGGTGAGGCGGAATTTGATGGGAGCTGGTGAGGCGGCATTGATGGGTGCTGGTAGGCTGCATTGATGGGCACTGGTAGGCTGCATCGATGGGCACTGGTAGGCTGCATTGATGGGAGCTGGTAGGCAGTGGCGTCTCCAGCTTTCATATTTAGGGGGGCACATGGGGGGACAGGGACAAAATTAGGGGGGCAACTATAAAATGCAATTTTACTACGATCCCCAGGGTGGCAGAAGAGATATATGTCACCAGCATACCAAGTAAATATAAGGGTCCAAAGCAGTGGGAGAACTATCAGGTTTGCAAAGGTTGTCTTGTCTCCGGGCCTTGGTGTTCTGCCACTGTGGTGTTCCCCAGCTATTGACAGTGCTGGTCTGGCATCTGTCTCCTTGGCAGCGGCAGCAGTCTATTAGGCCCTAGTGCTGGTGACATTATGGGTGCATGCAGGGGAAGGCTGGCACTATTGGTTGTAGAGAGCCGAGCCCCCAGCTGGTCACCTAGCAGCAGTAATGCTGTATAACCTTCTCTGTTGACATGCTGATCGGGATGTGATCCAGGTGATGCTCCCAGTCAGATCTAATAAACACAGTATTTATTAGCATCAACAGTACAACCATATCCACCGTATGTTCAGCAGCCATGTGGGCTCTTTGCCTGTAAGGTGTGGGCTCTACGCCTGTAAGGTGTGGGCTCTACGCCTGTAAGGTGTGGGCTCAATGCATGTAAGGTGTGGGCTCCATGCCTGTAAGGTGTCGGCTCCATGCCTGTAAGGTGTCGGCTCCATGCCTGTAAGGTGTCAGCTCTATGCCTGTAAGGTGTGGGCTCTATGCCTGTAAGGTGTGGGCTCTATGCCTGTAAGGTGTGGGCTTTGATCAATAAAACCACTATGATATTTAACACTAGGATTTGACTAGGAGCATCACCTGGATTGCATCACGATCAGCATGTCAGAGAAGGCTGCACTGCTGTTAAGCAACCTGCAGGGAGGTCAACTGTCTACAACCATTAGAGATGGGCTTGGGTGTGTTTGAAACCCCACATGCCCGATCCCACCAGGAAGCCGACACTGCACACAGCTAATCACAGGCAGTGAGACATTCCTGATCTGTGCAGCTAAGGACCAGGAAATGTCTCACTGCCTATGATTAGCGCTGTGCAGTGTGGGCTTCCTGGCGGGGTCGGGCATGTGGGATTTTGAACATGCCCAGCCCATCTCTAACAACAAATTGTGCTGGCCCTCCTGTACATTAGCCCCATAAAGTAACCAGCATTGGGTTCCAATGTGCCGCTGCTGCCATGGAGACAGAGACCAGCGCTGTGAATAGCCGGGACAGGACAGCAACTCTGGTAGTTCCACCACTGGTCCACACTGGGAGGATTCCCCCATCCACCTATAATGTGTAGATGGGAGAATTGGATCATTTCTTTTTTTTCTTAATGCAACCTACTAGTTAAATTAAAAAAGTGATCAATGTATGGGCTGCCTAAGTGCTAAGACCAGCCATAGGCAGTTTAAATCTCAGCTGGTTCATCGGGAACTGGCTGAGATTTGAACCATTAATGAGCAGGCTGAATGTACCAAGTTGATCGATCAACTGGGAACAACCAGCCTGCCAGATACTCTTATGATTATCACTAGTGGTTGCTAAAGCCACTAGTGATAATGACTGTTTGTTGGGAGAATACAATTGCTGGGCAGGAAGGATATTCCCCTTGTCACCACTGTCTGTGTTGATGGGGGAATCATGCAAGTTTCTTTCCTGCACTCTGTGGATGCAGGAAAGAAATTTGCTTAGTCTATTACCTGCCTAACTGAAAGTGAAAGTAAGTTGTGAAGGTCTTGAAAGAACAGGAGAGGGGAGGGACAGATGGTGGAGAGAAGAGATGGAGATAATGCAGTTCAGTGATTACAGTGTACTGCAGTGCACACACTTACCCACACGTTCAGGCTAGAAGAATACTCCCCCTCTCAATAGAGACTGTGTTACTCCAGAAGCGGCCTGAGTAAGATGTGGCACATCCGCTACGAATGCAAACAAAAAGACATTTTTTTTTTTTTTTTTTTACAAAAAAAAAAATTTTTTTTTTGATTTTTTTTTTGGGGGGGCACATGGTGGGGCACAGCATAATTTTGGGGGGGGGGTCAGGGCCCCCTCTGGCCCCTCCCTAGGGATGCCATTGCTGGTAGGCTGCATTGATGGGCTCTGGTAAGGCTGCATTTGATGGGCGCTGGTGAGGTAGCATTCATTAAAAAGGTGCATGGGCAGGGCAAAGGCGGTGGAGTCAGGGGTGGAGCCAAGGGGGCGGCAAAATTAGGTTTTGCCTAGGGTGTCAAAAATCCTTGCACCAGCCCTGGTCCTACACTATATTTTTGGTGACGTTGAAATGCTGATTCCATAACGTGCTTCTTCTCCCCCCTTCCCCCTCTCCCAGCTTACCCAGGGATAGCATGTTGAACACAATTATCATACTGCTCAATTTGAATATGACTGTACTATACTTGAGACAATACCAGCTGTACTCGATCTGTTGTCGTTGATCTTTGTGACCTTCTGTATATATCCAATGTCCATGTACTGTGTCATTGTTAAAGGGGAGGTCCACCCTAATAAAAAAAATTGCATAAAAATGCTCCAAAAAAATTAAAACAAAATTATAATTTTTTTTAACTTACCAGAAATGGCTGTTGCTATGCAGATCGTCCTAATCTGCCACTTCCTACACCGCAGTGATCTTCAGTCTTCTCCTACTCGCGTTGTCTTCTGGGAAATGGGGCGCGATGTGTTCTGGGAACTGTGTGTGTGTCCCAGAATAAAGCGTGCCCCATTCACAAAGCGCTGCGCGACTCACGCAAGACTCCCCTGCTTGTTTCCCTTCGTTAAGATTAGCGGCGCCGGCACCCGATCCTGTGGACGGATCACCCGACATCGCGGGCTCCATGGACAGGTAAGTGTCCTTATTAACCGCTTCCCGACCGGCCACTGCATATTTACGTCAGCAGAATGGCACGGGCAGGCAGAATCACGTACCTGTACGTGATCGTGCATGTGCCTGCCTGTGTGCCTGCCTGTGGGTCGCGTGCGCGCCGCTAGCGGCGCGCTCGCGACCCGGTCGGGAGCTCCGTGACCCCGGCCGCGGGACCGGCGGACCCGATCGCCGCTGGTATCCCGCGATCGGGTTACGGAGCTGAAGAACGGGGAGAGGTCTATGTAAACAAACCTCTCCCCGCGCTTCCTACACTGACTGTCAGTGATCGGCGGTTCCCTGTCATGATCAATGACGTCAGACGTACAGCCACGCCCCCCTACTGTAAAAAAAAACACAACACTTCACACTGACTCCTCCCCGCCCCCTAGTGGTTAACCCCCTAACTACAACTGTCATTTACATAGGAATCAGTGCTATTTAAATAGCAGTGATTGCTGTATAAATGAAAAATGTCCGATGTGTCCGCCAAAATGTCGCAGTCACAATAAAAATCGCTGATCGCCGCCATTACTAATAAAAAAAAAAATATTAATAAAAATGCTATAAAACTATCCCCTATTTTGTAAACGCTATAACTTTTGCGCAAACTAATCAATAATCGCTAATTGCGATTTTTTTTACCAAAAATATGTAGAAGAATACGTATCGGCCTAAACTGAGGAAAAAAAATTTTTTTTATATATTTTTTGGGGATATTTATTATAGCAAAAAGTAAAAAATATTGCATTTTTTTCAAAATTGTCGCTCTATTTTTGTTTATAGCGCAAAAAATAAAAACCGCAGGGGCGATCAAATACCACCAAAAGAAAGCTCTATTTGTGGGAAAAAAAGGACGCCAATTTTGTTTTGGAGCCACGTCGCATGGCCGCGCAATTGTTAGTTAAAGCGACGCAGTGCCGAATTGCAAA
>JAQSEC010004287.1:0-13352 GCA_028564925.1 Lithobates sylvaticus | reverse complement strand
TAGACGCACTGCTAAACCTTGTGGACAGCCTTCCTAGAAGAGTTGAAGCTGTTATAGCTGCAAAGGGTAGGCCAACTCAATATTGAACCCTACAGACTACACTGGGATGCCATTAAATTTCATGTGCGTGTAAAGGCAGGCATCCCAATACTTTTGACAATATAGTGTATATATCCGTGTGTGTGTGTGTGTATGTTGGGTGTTGTATATAAACTATATTACATAGAGCTGGTTTTTAAACTAATACCAATGTCTCAATTATATAAGATAGGAGCAGCACAAGGCATGGCTTATACAATTTAATAATTTTACAGGAAAGGTTACAAATTGTTGCTTATCTGTAATCTCTGTTACTATTGTTATAGAAAATCCTATGTGATGATATTACATGATGTTATTATCTTCCTAATATCTTCTCATGCTATTTTTACATGTATGGGTAATATGCATGTATTTTGCACTTATCTTGAAAAAGGTTTCATAGTAAGATCGCAATCTCAGGCAGAAATCAAGGCCTATCATGCTATTCATCTATTAACATCCCAGTCTGGAAAGCCAAGTTCGAATGGTGATTGTGCCCTTTGTATCAATAGTCAACTTTTGGCCATGAACAATAATGCCTAATAATCATTCTATTATTTTTCGGCTTTTCACAATGGTTTTACCAACATATTTATAAAGCTAAATGAGTGGATTTTCATGAAACATTTGCTCAGCAAAAATTACATCATTCAATAGGGGAAGGTTTTTATTGGAACAGTCACCCCTTTTAAGCAAAAGGGTAAGTGTTACTTTCTCTGCAAATTCTCCTGACATTCCCCCAACCTGGTTCTAAGTAAAATTTGCAAGGTTGATCTGTTAAATCCTAGCACTTTCCACCAGAAATGCAATGATTGTGTATGAAGTGTGCTGCTCCTGCGTATTCAATATAGGTGCAGCACTTCTATGATTAGTTGTCTTTGAATTAAAAAAAACATCCTGCCCCCAGAGATTACTAGCTGTTATCCACATAGGAAGGTGGCAGCTTGAGGTCAGCCCACCTGCTATGTTTTATCCAAACTGCATAATGTACAGCATTGGCAATGGAGGGGAAGGGTAGGTCAGGGGTGGGTATGCTATAATACAAAGGATGAACCTGAATGTGGCATGCCAGGCAAATGCCATCAAATGTCAAACAAAGGAATAGTCATGAAGGAACAACTGTGTGAACTTCCCAGTACACCCTTTCTAAACAGACACCATTGTGTATTAACATATAATTATTTTTGTGAAATGCTTACAGCATGAACTGACTTTAGACAGGCACAACAGAGTTTGGGAATTGTGGCATTTATCCGATGATCCATCTTTCCAGGGTTGATCCATCTTAAAGGGTTGGTTGTATGCCTTTAGGTATCTATTATAGTGCTGGAGGTGGGGCTGGGTTGCTGGGTGTCCTGTGCCATATCTTTTATTCTTTCTCTTCCTTTTTTTTTTTTGGGAATCTCTACTTTTCTTTTTTTACTCTGCTTCTCATTCTTTTCCTTTGCCTTTTTTTATTTCTTCATTCCTTTCCAGTCTTTTGCTCAGTTGGCATCATTATGTACAGCTTTCAATCCCACACTGCCTACTGGGAACACTTTTCCTGATGTGAGAGTTATAGCTTTATCTATGATAATTCAGTATAGACATTGTCATTGGCTAATTCAGCTAACAGGTTGTTTATTTTAATATAAGATTTTCACTTGCTCTATTTAATGCTGTATACTTATTGTTTCACAGAAGATTGTGAGCTAAATGGCATTGTGACCGTCTCCTACTACTTTTTGGTTTATGACACATTTATATTATGCTATCTTTTTTTGGTATTTGTTGTGTTAAAAGTTCAATAAAATGTATATTTATTTAAAATATATATATCATTTTCTGTGACAGGAGCAATACCCTAGAGACTAGACCCTTGATGTCATACTGTCAAGTGTCACACAATATATAGACAATTTTTAATGTTTCACTTCAGCTAAAGGAAAATCTAAAAAATTACTAATTTATTGTAGTTGGACATACTGTAAGCAAACTGTCCAAAAGTCCACCTAAAACTGATATTTCAGTGTAGGTAAGTGTAAGTAGCTTGCAGTTATTCTTTTGGCATATTAATTAGTTTAATGCTTCACCTCCAAATAAATGCAGTATTAAAAGAGTGTATTTTTACACACAAGCTCCTGGCTCAGCTAATGATTAGTGAATTGTTGCAGTTAACTAATAGGAGTTGATCTGGTATGCCAGGGTTCACATCTAGCATCACCATAAACAACAGTAGATAACTATGGGACGAGAAAGTGTAAGCAAACTTTTATTTCATTTTTTTTTTAGTTAAAAATATCAAATATGGCATACTTACCTGCCCTGTGCAGTGGTTTTGCACAGAGCAGCCCAGATTCTCCTTTTCTCATGTCCCTCTTCAGTGCTCCTGGCCCCTCCCTCCTGTTGAGTGCCCCACAGCAAGTAGCTTGCTATGGGGGCACCCAAGCCGAGCCACAGCTCCCTGTGTCCATTCAGACACGAAGCCCAAATCCGGCCCGGCACCCCTCTCTCCTCATTGGCTGACTGACTTTGATTGACAGCAGCTGGAGCCAATGGCGTTGTGCTGCTGTCTCAGCCAATGAAGAGTGGGAGTGCTGGGCAGCGGAGACACTCCTGTAACATCGCTAAATCTAGATGGGCTCATGTAACTATTGGGGGGGGGGGGCTGAGGGGGACTGCTGCACATAGAAGGGTTTTTATTTTATTGCATTAAGATAAAAAAACATTCTGGTTTTGCAACCCCTTTAACCACTTACCTACCAGGAACGAACACCCCCTTCCTGACCAAGCCATTTTTTAGCTTTCAGCGCTGTCCCATTTTGAATGACAATTGCGCGATCATGCAATGATGTACCCAAATACAGTTTTATAATTTTTTCCCCAAAATAGAGCTTTCTTTTGGTGGTATTTGATCACCTCTGCGGTTTTTATTTCTTGCACTATAAACAAAAGAAAAGGGACAAGTTTGAAAAAAACGCAATATTTTTTACTTTTTGCTATAATAAATATACAATTTTTTTTTTTTAAACAAATTTTTTCCGGCAATGAAAGCGGTCTTACGGGCATGGTCAGTGGCAAATGTATTGCGCCCCATACCCTCTGGACACATTTCCCCACACAACCCTCTTTGGTTTAATCCAAAATTACCAGAATTCAGATCCATTCCCGACCCGGGGTGTGTGCTAGCAGGGGCATCAAATATATAAATCAGATCTGTCTTGAGGGGAAATTACAGACGTTTGACAGGTTAAAACAACAATTTAATTTACCTAACTCACACCTGTTTAGATTCCTACAGCTTAGACACGCTTTTAATACCCAATTTGACAATGCTCCTGTGGCCTTCTACACCTCGACTATAGAAACTCTACTCAGAGATGAAGTTCTATCTAAGCCCTTATCCACCATATGCAAAGCGTTACTCCCTAATGTCCACACGGGGCTGGAAAACCTTAGAGCAAGGTGGGAGGTAGATTTCCCTACACTAGACACAGAGGATTGGGAAGAAATGTGGGAGTATCCTTTTTCACAGTTAGTATCAGCTAGGGATAGGTTAGTGCAATTTAAAATACTACATGCTACACGCAGTATACTACACACCTGTACGTCTACATAGAATTTACCCATCTGTGTCCGACTCCTGCTGGAGATGCAGTTCGCCCTTAGCGGACTTCATCCATATTTTCTGGAGTTGTCCTAAGATTGAAGTTTTTTGGGTTGAGATAACCAGTTTTATTTTGACTGTCACCACCATTCCTGTGCCATTGTCCGTAGAGATATGTCTGCTGGGACTGGTCGAACCAATGGCCCCAAGGCAGGCGATTAGAACCCTGCTGGGACTATTGCTTTACTATGCCCGTAAATCTATAGTACTCAGATGGAAGGCCTCAGCCGCTCCCACCATAAATTTCTGGAAGAGGTTAGTAAATACGGCTCTACCACTATACAAAACTACTTACCTGTCACGTGGGTGTGAGAAAAAATTTCACAAAATATGGGATATCTGGACCGAGTCCCAGTCCACTAATGCCGATTCAAATGAGGATTAGTAACACTCTAGTAAGTATCAGGAACAGCATAGGTGGCATTTCTGATCTCCTAAACGTTCCTAGGCTCCTGAGTCAATGTTCTGTGGGGAGGAGGGGGAGCGGGAGTGAGACTAAGTAGACGGTGAATGACTATTATGCACTTTATCCTATGATTATCTACCGAAAGCTTCGTGGGTATAGATGAAAGTACAAGATGGTTCTGCATATCCTGCATAGGTGGTTGAGCGTACAATGGCTTTAGTATGATGTTTTTAATTATTTTTTTTTTTGTTTTCTTTCTTCTCTGCTAGTTTAGTTCTATAGTAGTGATTTGAGCCTGGGTATGCCCAATAGGCTGTTTTGTTCTGTGTTATTTAAAATTCAATAAAAACAATTTACAAAAAAAAGAAAAACATTTTTTCCTCAGTTTAGAACTATACATATTGTTCAACATATTTTTGGTAAAAGAAAAATCGCAATAAGCGTATATTGATTGGTTTGCACAAAAGTTATAGCGTCTACAAAATAGGGGATAGATTTATAGCATTTTTATCAAAAATTTTTTTTACTAGTAATGGCGGCGATCTGCGATTTTTATCGTGACTGCGATATTGCGTCGGACATATCGGACACTTTTGACACATTTTTGGGACCATTGACATTTATACACCGATTCGCTATAAAAATGCATTGATTACTGTATAAATGTGACTGGCAGGGAAGGGGTTAACACTAGGGGGTGATCAAGGGGTTAATATGTTCCCTATGGGAGTGATTCTAACTGTGAGGGGAGGGGACTGACTGGGGGAGGTAATCGATCGGTGTCCCTATGTACAAGGGACACACCATTGGTCTCTTCTCTGACAGCAGGTGGATCTGTGTGTTTACACACAGATCCACGCCCTGCTCAGTTACTGGGAAATCGTGGGTGCCCGGCAGACATCGCGGCCGCCGGGCATGTGCATCGGGTACCCATCGACATGGCGGCGCGCGCGCCCCCTAGTGGCCACAAAGGAAATGCTGTCATATGACGACGGCCCGGAACAACAGATGTTTCTTGCCGCCGTCATATAACAGTGGGCGGTCGGGAAAAGGTTAAACTAGGCAGCTGGGGTCTATCTACATCATGCTCTGTCCCCATTGCCTTTATTCTGTGAATATTTCTCCTTAGTTTCTTCTGCCTAAAATTCTTCTGATGCATTTTCACTCTTAGATTTGGTTCACTCATCTGGTTCCTCCTGCAATGCAGTCTTCTCCAGCCCCTGTCATCTTTGCTCCATGCTCAGAATCAACCAAAGAGACTTACATAAATCCCAGGCAATGTACACAATGTTTCAAGCAACAGTATGAACTTTTATCAAGCTAATACTGCATCATTATCAACATACACATCTATATAGCCTAAAATAGGCTTTGTACCCCACCCTCCATGGCTCAATCTACAAATGCATGAGCGAAGAATCAATCAGCTCCTAAAAGATGACATAACAAAATGTTAGCGAGGCTATGATAGGTGCATATGATACCTCTTGCATACATTTTGTTAAAGTTGCTGCATTCTACCTAATATATTCTGTACTGCTTCTATCCGCCACCTTCAATATCCACCCTGTACCTTGCCTCACCCTGGCCTCCAACATCCAACTTATAATGGTCCTACTCATGTTTAATGTATTCACAGTAGTGTCTAGTTGCCCTCCCAACAGCATCCCCCTTAACATGTGATCTTACTAAATATCGTTTTTATGTTAACCATAATTGTTTTTTATTTGTCGTTTATAAGTTTGAGTTTATAAATTCAGCAATCGTGTTGGCAAAAATGCAAGCGCAGTACCATGCGTTTTGTTGAGGCACAATTTTAAGAATCATTCTGGCATCTTTTTTGCATGTTTCACATGCATAGAGCAGCCTAATAAAAAATATGATTCGTGGGAAAGCGCAAAGAAGGGCGCATGCTCAGACACACCTGCGGTGCGAATGAGCCCTCAGACCTGTGTGACCTGAGATTGTACAGAACTCTAAAGGGTGCCATGACTTAAAAAGGTTGAGAAACACTGGTTTAGAGCCTTTACTTGTATACATTCAAGGGTCAGCCAACCCCAAAAGTATATTCATTGTAGGTGTAGTCCACTAGATTGAGTCAACCCCTGAATTTTGATGTCTTGGACACTCCAACACTGAAATTTTCCCTACATAGATTCCAACTCTTTTGCATTTTTGCCAACACGATTGCTGAATTTATAAACTCAAACTTATAAACGACAAATAAAAAACAATTATGGTTAACATAAAAACGATATTTAGTAAGATCACATGTTAAGTGGATGCTGTTGGGAGGGCAACTACACACTACTGGGAATACATTAAACATGAGTAGGACCATTATAAGTTGGATGTTGGAGGCCAGGGGGAGGCACAGTACAGGGTGGATATTGAAGGTGGCGGATAGAAGCAGTACAGAATAGATTAGGTAGAATGCAGCAACTTTAACAAAATGTATGCAAGAGGTATCATATGCACCTATCATAGCCTCGCTAACATTTTGTTATGTCATGTTTTAGGAGCTGATTGATTCTTTGCTCATGCATTTGTAGATTGATAAGGGGCATTGTCCTCACATTTAGATGTGTTCCAAAGAGAGAGGGTCTGCAGATTTTCATTAATGAGCTTAGTAGTCAGGTTCACTTACTGTAATATATGTTGGTATTTTTTGTGCTGCTTCTATCCATTACAAGTAAAGTTTGTACACCAGCCATGGAGGGTGCGGTACAAAGCCTATTTTAGGCTATGTAGATGTGTATGTTGATAATGATGCAGTATTAGCTTGATAAAAGTTCATACTGTTGCTTGAAACATTGTGTACATTGCCTGGGATTTATGTAAGTCTCTTTGGTTGATTCTGAGCATGGAGCAAAGATGACAGGGGCTGGAGAAGACTGCATTGCAGGAGGAACCAGATGAGTGAACCAAATCTAAGAGTGAAAATGCATCAGAAGAATTTTAGGCAGAAGAAACTAAGGAGAAATATTCACAGAATAAAGGCAATGGGGACAGAGCATGATGTCGATAGACCCCAGCTGCCTAGTTTAACCTTTTCCCGACCGCCCACTGTCATATGACGGCAGCAAGAAACATCTGTTGTTCCGGGCCGTCGTCATATGACGGCATTTTCTTTGTGGCCACTAGGGGGCGCGCGCGCCCGCCATGTCGATGGGGACCCGATGCACTTGCCCGGCGGCTGCGATGTCTGCCGGGCACCCACGATTGCCCAGTAACTGAGCAGGACGTGGATCTGTGTGTAAACACACAGATCCACGTGCTGTCAGAGAAGAGACCAATGGTGTGTCCCTTGTACATAGGGACACTGATCGGTCACCTCCCCCAGTCAGTCCCCTCAGAGTTATAATCACTCCCATAGGGAACATATTAACCCCTTGATCACCCCCTAGTGTTATTAACCCCTTCCCTGCCAGTCACATTTATACAGTAATCAATGCATTTTTATAGCGGATCGCTGTATAAATGTGAATGGTCCCAAAAATGTGTCAAAAGTGTCCGCCGCAATATCGCAGTCACGATAAAAATCGCAGATCGCCGCCATTACTAGTAAAAAAATGTTTTTATAAAAATGCTATAAATCTATCCCCTATTTTGTAGACGCTATAACTTTTGCGCAAACCAATCAATATACGTTTATTGCGATTTTTTTTTACCAAAAATATGTTGAACAATATGTATAGTTCTAAACTGAGGAAAAAAATGTGTTTAAAAAAAAAAAAATTGTATATTTATTATAGCAAAAAGTAAAAAATATTGAGTTTTTCTCAAACTTGTCCCTATTCTTTTGTTTATAGTGCAAGAAATAAAAACTGCAGAGGTGATCAAATACCACCAAAAGAAAGCTCTATTTGTGGGGAAAAAACGATAAAACTGTATTTGGGTACATCGTTGCATGATCGCGCAATTGTCTTTCAAAATGCAAAAGCGCTGAAAGCTGAAAAATGGCTTGGTCAGGAAGGTGGTGTTCGTGCCTGGTAGGTAAGTGGTTAAAGGGGTTGCAAAACCAGAATGTTTTTTTTATCTTAATGCATTAAGATAAAAACCCTTCTATGTGCAGCAGTCCCCCTCAGCCCCCCCCCCCCCCTAATAGTTACATGAGCCCATCTAGATTTAGCGATGTTACAGGAGTGTCTCTGCTGCCCAGGACTCCCCTCTTCATTGGCTGAGACAGCAGCACAACGCCATTGGCTCCAGCTGCTGTCAATCAAAGTCAGTCAGCCAATGAGGAGAGAGGGGTGCCGGGCCGGATTGGGGCTTCGTGTCTGAATGGACACAGGGAGCTGTGGCTCGGCTTGGGTGCCCCCATAGCAAGCTACTTGCTGTGGGGGCACTCAACAGGAGGGAGGGCCAGGAGCACTGAAGAGGGACCTGAGAAAAGGAGAATCTGGGCTGCTCTGTGCAAAACCACTGCACAGGGCAGGTAAGTATGCCATATTTGATATTTTTAACTAAAAAAAAAAATGAGACTTTAGTATCACTTTAAGAAAAATAGGTGAATCTCTAACAATATGAATCAATAAAGTTTACTTACACTTTCTCATCCCATAGTTATCTACTGTTGTTTATGGTGATGCTAGATGTGAACCCTGGCATACCAGATCAACTCCTATTAGTTAACTGCAACAATTCACTAATCATTAGCTGAGCCAGGAGCTTGTGTGTAAAAATACACTCTTTTATTACTGCATTTATTGGCAGGTGAAACATTAAACTAATTAATATGCCAAAAGAATAACTGCAAGCTACTTACACTTACCTACACTGAAATATCAGTTTTAGGTGGACTTTTGGATAGTTTGCTTAGTATTTTTTTAGATTTTCCTTTAGCTGCAGTGAAACATTAAAAATTGTCTATATATTGTGTGACACTTGACAGTATGACATCAAGGGTCTAGACTCTAGGGTATTGCTCCTGTCACAGAAAATGATATATATATTTTAAATAAATATACATTTTATTGGCTTTGTGAGGCCTTAGGCAAACCTTAGACATGAGGCCCCACTAACTTCCATAATGGGAAAAATAAGCGATAAAAAATAACGGTATAAATTGCATATGTATATAAAGAGCCTTAAATCCTATGAATTTACAGTTTCTAGAACTCTATCTAACCAATTCTTCTTGAATCAAATATATATACTAAAAAAAGAAAATATATAAAAAAGGAAAATATATATACAAATATATATAGTACATACACACACTAATATAGATAACATTTGTGCAGCTGCTACTAGCAATCTGTTTAAGGTACAACAAGAGTCAAAACCATATTTCTCCATTTACATAAAGGTCAGGTTAATATAACCCAAAACAGAGTTCCCCTTACATCAGAGTGTGCAGGATTCCCCCTTACAGTGCAAGGGGAAATTTGATGTAAGGGGGAATGTTGCAGACTTTGGTGTAAGGGGGACCTCTGGTGTAAGGAGGGGCTCTGGTGGGGAGATCACCTTATATCAGAGGTCCCCTTTATGTCATTGTCCAGAGAGTTCCAACTTGCATTTAAAATGGAAACTCTAATGTGGGGAGGACTCTGGTCACCATAGAGCACCTTCCGCACAGTGAATGCACTAAGGTAAAGGGGGGGCTTACTGATATAACGGGGAACCTTTATATCAGTGTCCCCTTACCTTACTGTATTCACTGCCCCCTACATCAGTGATCTCCCCTCAGACTGGCCTTGCTACGCTGTTACTGACCACCACTCAGGTGCACCGTGCAGGGCTCAGTCAGATGGTCCTCTCTGGGCTCCAGCTTGATGGCTCTCATTTCATCCTATATTACACTACGAGACTGTGCAGCCATAATACATAATATGGATGGTCAGAGAGACTGCGGACATACTACAGGAGATGGTCAGAGACTGCGGACATACCACAGGAGATGGTCAGAGAGACTGCGGACATACTACAGGAGATGGTCAGAGAGACTGCGGACATACTACAGGAGATGGTCAGAGAGACTGCGGACATACTACAGGAGATGGTCAGAGAGACTGCGGACATACTACAGGAGATGGTCAGAGAGACTGCGGACATACTACAGGAGATGGTCAGAGAGACTGCGGACATACTACAGGAGATGGTCAGAGAGACTGCGGACATACTACAGGAGATGGTCAGAGACTGCAGACATACTACAGGAGATTGTCAGAGACTGCAGACATACCACAGGAGATGGTCAGAGACTGCAGACATACCACAGGAGATGGTCAGAGACTGCAGACATACCACAGGAGATGGTCAGAGACTGCAGACATACCACAGGGGATGGTCAGAGACTGCGGACATACCACAGGAGATGGTCAGAGACTGCAGACATACCACAGGAGATTGTCAGAGACTGCAGACATACCACAGGAGATGGTCAGAGAGACTGCAGACATACCACAGGAGATGGTCAGAGACTGCAGACATACCACAGGAGATGGTCAGAGACTGCAGACATACCACAGGAGATGGTCAGAGACTGCAGACATACCACAGGAGATGGTCAGAGACTGCAGACATACCACAGGAGATGGTCAGAGACTGCAGACATACCACAGGAGATGGTCAGAGACTGCAGACATACCACAGGAGATGGTCAGAGACTGCAGACATACCACAGGAGATGGTCAGAGACTGCAGACATACCACAGGAGATGGTCAGAGACTGCATACGTACATGATACAAGAGATGGTCAGAGACTCCAGACATGATACAGGAGATGGTCATAGACTCCAGACATAATACAGGAGATGGTCAGAGACTCCAGACATAATACAGGAGATGGTCAGAGACTGTGTGCGGACAAGGATACAGGAGATGGTCAGAGACTGTGCAGACTATGATACAGGAGACGGTGCCCCATCAAATGCTGCCACTGTGCCCCTTCAAATGTTGCCAGGGGACAGATTACATGCAGCCGGTCTGGAGAGTCACCAGCCACTTATGGTGGCGCCAGTTCCCCCGGCCAAGCACGCCCATAATATTTACAAGTGCGGCGCTACATACAGCAAGCCTGCCCAGGCTGTTTTTAGTTGTGCGGGCGGCTTTTTTGCCGCCCCTGCAAAGTGCCGGCCTAGGCCAAGACAAAGCACGGAGACAGGGTACAGAGCAGGAGACCGTAGACAGACAGGGTACAGAGCAGGAGACCGTAGACAGACAGGGTACAGAGCAGGAGACCGTAGACAGACAGGGTACAGAGCAGGAGACCGTAGACAGACAGGGTACAGAGCAGGAGACCGTAGACAGACAGGGTACAGAGCAAGAGACCGTAGACAGACAGGGTACAGAGCAGGAGACCGTAGACAGACAGGGTACAGAGCAGGAGACCGTAGACAGACAGGGTACAGAGCAGAGACCAGAGCATGAGACCGTAGACAGACAGGGTACAGAGCATGAGACCGTAGACAGACAGGGTACAGACCATGAGACCGTAGACAGACAGGGTACAGAGCATGAGACCGTAGACAGACAGGGTACAGAGCATGAGACCGTAGACAGACAGGGTACAGAGCATGAGACCGTAGACAGACAGGGTACAGAGCATGAGACCGTAGACAGACAGGGTACAGAGCATGAGACCGTAGACAGACAGGGTACAGAGCATGAGACCGTAGACAGACAGGGTACAGAGCATGAGACCGTAGACAGACAGGGTACAGGAGACCGTAGACAGACAGGGTACAGAGCAGGAGACCGTAGACAGACAGGGTACAGACAGTACAGAGCATGAGACCGTAGACAGACAGGGTACAGAGCATGAGACCGTAGACAGACAGGGTACAGAGCATGAGACCGTAGACAGACAGGGTACAGAGCATGAGACCGTAGACAGACAGGGTACAGAGCATGAGACCGTAGACAGACAGGGTACAGAGCAGGAGACCGTAGACAGACAGGGTACAGAGCATGAGATCGTATACAGACAGGGTACAGAGCAGGAGACAGTAGACAGACAGGGTACAGAGCAGGAGACAGTAGACAGACAGGGTACAGAGCAGGAGACCGTAGACAGACAGGGTACTGGGGACAGACAGGGTACTGGAGTCTGGGGACAGACCATGAGGAGACAGACCATGATGAGACAGACAGGCCAGGGTACTGGGGACAGACAGGTTAAAGTACAGACAGCATGATTATGTACTACTGTACCTTCTCCTCGGTCCCCTACCCTACTAAGGGCAGCATGAGAAGCCGGCGACATGTGATGTGTTTGAGCTCCATGCAGACTGCAGTGCAATCTGGGAGTTGTAGTCTCTGCAGAGCACAGTCACCAGAGGGCCAAGTCTGTTGTCTGTGCTATCAAGAACTACAACTCCCGCCATGCACTGGGGCCACCGACTGGGGGAAAGGCTAGGAGGACAGAGCCTGCTACTGCGCTCTGCTATTGGATGCAGCCGACTGAGCCGAGAGCCGCGATGATGTTATCTCCTACCTCCGCGGAGGTTCTCAGACTATGTACAGCGCTCGCCCGTTCACCCGCCCGCCCGCTCGCTTGTGCACACTGACCGGGGGATATTTCCCCTTCCACTCCCGCGTCCCCACACACTGTCCTGTCAGGCAAATTAGGCGGCCGCGGCCCGCGAGGCCCTTGGGAGGGCGAGGCCTAAGGCAATCGCCTAATTTGCCTAATTAAAGAGCCGCCTCTGTTCACACAGTTGTTCCTTCATGACTATTCCTTTGTGTGACATTTGATGGCATTTGCCTGGCATGCCACATTCAGGTTCATCCTTTGTATTATAGCATACCCACCCCTGACCTACCCTTCCCCTCCATGGCCAATGATGTACATTATGCAGTTTGGATAAAACATAGCAGGTGGGCTGACCTCAAGCTGCCACCTTCCTATGTGGATAACAGCTAGTAATCTCTGGGGGCAGGATGTTTTTTTAATTCAAAGACAACTAATCATAGAAGTGCTGCACCTATATTGAATACGCAGGAGCAGCACACTTCATACACAATCATTGCATTTCTGGTGGAAAGTGCTAGGATTTAACAGATCAACCTTGCAAATTTTACTTAGAACCAGGTTGGGGGAATGTCAGGAGAATTTGCAGAGAAAGTAACACTTACCCTTTTGCTTAAAAGGGGTGACTGTTCCAATAAAAACCTTCCCCTATTGAATGATGTAATTTTTGCTGAGCAAATGTTTCATGAAAATCCACTCATTTAGCTTTATAAATATGTTGGTAAAACCATTGTGAAAAGCC
>JAQSEC010002587.1:0-49722 GCA_028564925.1 Lithobates sylvaticus | reverse complement strand
CCCCCCATGACCATAATCCCCAAACCCAACCATACTCCCCCCCCCCATACCATAATCCCCAAACCCAACCATACACCCCCCCCCCCCCCCCATAATCCCCAAACCCAACCATACTCCCCCCCCCATAATCCCCAAACCCAACCATACTCCCCCCCCCCATACCATAATCCCCAAACCCAACCATACCCCCCCCCCCCCCCATACCAATAATCCCCAAACCCAACCATACTCTCCCCCCCCCCATACCATAATCCCCAAACCCAACCATACTCCCCCCCCCCATACCATAATCCCCAAACCCAACCATACTCCCCCCCCCTCCCCCCCCATACCATAATCCCCAAACCCAACCATACACCCCCCCCCCATACCATAACTCCACCAAACCCAACCATACTCCCCCCCCCCACTCCCCCCTCCCATACATCATCCCAACCCAACCAACCATACTCCCCCCCCCCCCATACCATAATCCCCAAACCCAACCATACTCCTCCCCCCCCCCCCTTACCATAATCCCCAAACCCAACCATAATTTCCTCCCCACCATACTCTCCAACCCAACCATGCTCCCCTCCCCACCATGCTCTCCAACCCAACCATGCTCCCCTCCCCACCATGCTCTCCAACCCAACCATTCTCCCCTCCCCACCATGCTCTCCACCCAACCATTCTCCCCTCCCCACCATGCTCTCCAACCCAACCATTCTCCCCTCCCCACCATGCTCTCCAACCCAACCATTCTCCCCTCCCCACCCTGCTCTCCCCCTCCCCTCTTCCTTCTCCCCCCTCCCCACCAGTGCTCTCCAACCCAACCATTCTCCCCTCCCCAACCATACCATACCCCTGTTTCCCCAAACGCGACTCAACCATACTCCCTTCCCCAAATGCTGACACAACCCAACCATACTCCCCTCCCCTCCCCACACCCAAACCAGCCATGCTCCCCCTCCCCAAACCAGCCATGCTCCCCTCCCCAACCATACCATACCCCTGTTTCCCCAAACGCGACTCAACCATACTCCCTTCCCCAAATGCTGACACAACCCAACCATACTCCCCTCCCCACACCCAAACCAGCCATGCTCCCCTCCCCAAACCCAAACCAGCCATGCCCCCCCTCCCCAAACCAGCCATGCTCCCCCTCCCCAAACCAGCCATTCTCCCCTCCCCAAACCCCACCCCACCATAGTCCCCTCCCCACCATAGTCCCCTCCCCAAACCCCACCCCACCATAGTCCCCTCCCCAAACCCTACCAGAGTCCCCTCCCCAAACGCTCCCCAAACCCAAGCATACTGCCCTCCCCAACCCCACCATGCTCCGCTCCCCAAACCAGCCATGCTCCGCTCCCCAAACCAGCCATGCTCCCAAAACCAGCCATGCTCCCCTCCCCAAACCCCACCCCACCATAGTCCCCTCCCCAAACCCCACCCCACCATAGTCCCCTCCCCAAACCCTACCAGAGTCCCCCTCCCCAAACCCAACCATACACCCCCTCCCCAAACGCTCCCCAAACCCAAGCATACTGCCCTCCCCAACCCCACCATGCTCCCCTCCCCAAACCAGCCATACTCCCCTCCCCAAACCTTACCATACTCCTGTCCCTAAACCCAACCCAACCCCACCATACTCCCCTCCCCAAACTTAACCATAGTCCCCACCATACACCACTCCACATCATACTCCCCAACCCAACCGTACTCCCGTCCCCCAAAACCAATCGTACTCCGGTCCCACAAAAACCAATCATACTCCCCACCATACTCTCCAACCCAACCATTCTCCCCTCCCCACCATACTCTCCAACCCAACCCAACCATACCATACCCCTGTTTCCCCAAACGTGACACAACCCAACTCAACCATACTCCCTTCCCCAAATGCGGACACACCCAAACCAACCATAGTCCCCTCCCCCAACCCAATCATACTCTCCAAACCAACCATACTTCCCCTCCCCAAACCAATAATAATACTCCCCTCCCCAAACCAATAATAATACTCCCCTCCCCAAACCAGCCGTACTCCCCTCCCCAAACCAGCCGTACTCCCCTCCCCAAACCAGCCGTACTCCCCTCCCCAAACCAGCCGTACTCCCCTCCCCAAACCAGCCGTACTCCCCTCCCCAAACCAGCCATGCTCCCCTCCCCAAACCAGCCATGCTCCCCTCCCCAAACCAGCCATGCTCCCCTCCCCAAACCAGCCATGCTCCCCTCCCCAAACCCAAACCAGCCATGCTGCCCTCCCCAAACCAGCCATGCTGCCCTCCCCAAACCAGCCATGCTGCCCTCCCCAAACCAGCCATGCTGCCCTCCCCAAACCCAAACCAGCCATGCTCCCCAAACCCAAACCAGCCATGCTCCCCAAACCCAAACCAGCCATACTCCCCTCCCCAAACCAGCCATACTCCCCTCCCCAAACCAGCCATGCTCCCCTCCCCAAACCCAAACCAGCCATGCTCCCCTCCCCAAACCCAAACCAGCCATGCTCCCCTCCCCAAACCCAAACCCAGCCATGCTCCCCTCCCCAAACCCAAACCAGCCATGCTCCCCTCCCCTCCCCAAACCAGCCATGCTCCCCTCCCCAAACCAGCCATGCTCCCCTCCCCAAACCAGCCATGCTCCCCTCCCCAAACCAGCCATGCTCCCCTCCCCAAACCCAAACCAGCCATGCTCCGCCCCTCCCCCCCCCCCCCCCCCCCAAACCAGCCATGCTCCCCTCCCCAAACCCAAACCAGCCATGCTCCCCCTCCCCAAACCAGCCATGCTCCCCTCCCCAAACCACCATGCTCCCCTCCCCAAACCCAAACCAGCCATGCTCCCCAAACCCAAACCAGCCATACTCCCCTCCCCAAACCATCCATACTCCCCTCCCCAAACCAGCCATACTCCCCTCCCCAAACCAGCCATACTCCCCCTCCCCAAACCAGCCATACTCCCCTCCCAAACCAGCCATCTCCCCTACCCAAACCAGCCATTCTCCCCTCCCCAAACCCAAACCAGCCATACTCCCCCTCCCCAAACCCAAACCAGCCATACTCCCCTCCCCAAACCCAAACCAGCCATGCTCCCCTCCCCAAACCCAAACCAGCCATGCTCCCCTCCCCCAAACCCAAACCAGCCATGCTCCCCTCTCCAAACCCAAACCAGCCATGCTCCCCTCCCCAAACCCAAACCAGCCATGCCCCCCCCACCCCAACCAGCCATGCTCCCCTCCCCAAACCCAAACCAGCCATGCTCCCCTCCCCAAACCCAAACCAGCCATGCTCCCCTCCCCAAACCCAAACCAGCCATGCTCCCCTACCCAAACCCAAACCAGCCATGCTCCCCTCCCCAAACCCAAACCAGCCATGCTCCCCTCCCCAAACCCAAACCAGCCATGCTCCCCTCCCCAAACCCATACCAGCCATGCTCCCCTCCCCAAACCCAAACCAGCCATGCTCCCCTCCCCAAACCCCAAACCTGCCATGCTCCCCTCCCCAAACCTCAAACCAGTCCATGCGCCCCTCCCCAAACCCAAACCAGCCCATGCTCCCCTCCCCAAACCCTAACCAGCCATGCTCCCCTCCCCAAACCCAAACCAGCCATGGCTCCCCTCCCCAAACCCAAACCAGCCATGCTCCCCTCCCCAAACCCAAACCAGCCATGCTCCCTCCCCAAACCCAAACCCAGGCCCATGCCCCCTCCCCCAAACTGAATACCTCAAACCACCAATCTCCCCTCCCAAACCCAAACCAGCCATGCTCTTTCTACCTGCTCTGCTCTCCTCTCGTGCTCTTCATCTTTCCTCTCTTTCTTTCCTGCTCCTTATGGCTCTCAGCTTCTTGCTTGCATTCTTTTTGCTGCTGATGCTTGCTTCTTACTTGTGCTACTCATTAGCTGCTCTTTCTCTTTCTCTCTTGCTGCTGCTTCAGCTTGCTGCTCTCTCTCTTGGCATCTTCACTTCTTCTCTTTTTTTCTATTCTCTGCTTCTAATTTTTCATCTCTATTTCTATGCTTTCTCTCTCTCTGCTCTCATTTCATTGCTTTCTTGGGTCATGCTCTCTCTTCCTGCTCTATGCTATTCGCCTCTTTCTTTAGCTTTTTTTCTTGTTGCTTTCTTCTTTCTTATTCGCTCTCTCCTTTGCTCTTTTGCTTCTATGCTCTATGCTTTCACATTGCTTCTACACTTAGCTGCCTCTCTCTCATCTCTTCTTCTCTTTCTTTTACTTTCTTGTGCATGCTTGATGGCACTATGCTGCTCTGCGCTTGCTCTCTTTCTCTTGCTACTATTATTCTTTTTTGCTCTCTCGTGCATTTCTTCTCTCATTTCTCTGCTCCTGCTTGCTTTCTATGGCTTGCTTGCTACTCTTGCTCTCTCTCTCTTTATCTCATGCTTCTGCTGCTTTGCTATCTTACTTTACTTTTTCGCTTTTGCTCACTCTTCTCTGCTATACTTGCTTTTTTTCTTACGAGCTTGTGTGCTCTCTCCTTTATTGGCTTGCTGCTCTTCCTCATCTTGCCATTCGTCATTCTTCTTCTTCGTCTCTTGCTTCCACCTCTTTAATTGTGTTTTTTTTATTTTTATGTTCAAGCTCTTGCTTCTACTCTCACTTGTCTTGCTGCTCTTGCTTTGCTTAGCTGCTCTGCTTTTCTCATTCTTGCTTGTTCTACTCTCTGCAGCTCTCTTCGCTTTTCTGCTCCTTCTCTTTCGCTCTGCTCTCTCACTGTATGCTCCTCACTCTTGTCCTTCTTTCTTTCCTTTTCTTCTTTCTTTCATATGCTGCTCTCTCTGCTCTACTTCTAGTTGCTTGCTCTCTCTTCTCTTCTTCTCTACTCCTCTTTTACTAGCTGCTGCGCTCTTCCTCGCTATTGCTTTTTTCTCATCCCATTTCTTTCTCACTCCTCACTTTCTTTCTTGCTCTGTGCTGCTTTTTCTTGCTAGCTTTCTGCTCTCTCTTTTGCTTTTTCTCTCTCATTTCTCATCTCTTGCTCTTATCTTGCTTTTTTTTTTTGCTTTCTCATTCGTTCTCATCTGCCTTGCATCTCCTTCTTTACAAGCTTATTTTTGCTTCTCTCTCTCTTCTAATGCTCTTATCCCATGCTTTGCTCTCTTTTCTCTGCTCTCTTCTTGCTGCTGCTCCCACTTACTCTTATGCTCGTGTCTGCTCTTCTCTCCTCGCTTTTCTTTTTTCTGCCTTGCTACTCTTGCCCTTCTCTCTTCTCGTAGCAGTCTTTCTAAAGCTTTCTCTCAGCTCAATGCACTACTCTGCGTTGCTCTTTGCTGTCTTGCTTTCTCCACTTGCTCTTGCTCCTCTCTCTGCTTTCTCTCTCGATTTCAGCTCTTTTGCTTCTTTTCGTGACCTGTTTTTCTCTTCTCTTACTCTTCTTCTTCTTGCTTGCATTGCTCTGCCTTTCTCCTTGCTGCTTCTCTCTTATCTTCTGCTGGCTTCTCTCTTGCTTTTGCTCTGCTTCCCCTCCCTCCCAAACCCAAACCAGCCATGCTTCCCCAACCCAGCCATGCTCCCCCAAACCAGCCATGTCCTCCCCTCCCCAAACCCAAACCAGCCATGCGCCCCCTCCCCAAACCCAAACGCAGTCCCATGCTCCCCCTCCTCCCCAAACCCCAAAACCATCCATGCACCCCTCCCCAAACCCAAAACCAGCCATGCTCCCCTCCCCGAAACCCAAACCAGAATTTCTAGCCCTCCCAAATATGCTCCCCTCCCCAAAAAAAAACAAAAACCCCCCCAAACCCATGCCATGCTCCCCTCCCCAAACCCAAACCAGCCATGCTCCCCCTCCCCAAACCAAAACCAGCCATGCTCCCCTCCCCAAACCCAAACCAGCCATGCTCCCCTCCCCAAACCCAAACCAGCCATGCTCCCCAAACCCAAACCAGCCATGCTCCCCAAACCAGCTATGCTCCCCTCCCCAAACCAGCCATGCTCCCCTCCCCAAACCAGCTATGCTCCCCTCCCCAAACCACAGCCAGCTCCCCAAACCCAAACCAGCCATGCTCCCCAAACCCAAACCAGCCATGCTCCCCAAACCAGCTATGCTCCCCAAAACCCAAACCAGCCATGCTCCCCAAACCCAAACCAGCCATGCTCCCCAAACCCAAACCAGCCATGCCCCCAAACCCAAACCAGCCATGCTCCCCAAACCCAAACCAGCCATGCTCCCCAAACCCAAACCAGCCATGCTCCCCAAACCAGCCATGCTCCCCAAACCCAAACCAGCCATGCTCCCCAAACCAGGCCATGCTCCCCAAACCAGCCATGCTCCCCAAACCAGCCATGCTCCCCAAACCCAAACCAGCCATGCTCCCCAAACCCCAAACCAGCCATGCTCCCCAAACCCAAACCAGCCATGCTCCCCAAACCAGCCATGCTCCCCAAACCAGCCATGCTCCCCTCCCCAAACCACCATGCTCCCCTCCCCAAACCAGCCATGCTCCCCTCCCCAAACCAGCCATGCTCCCCTCCCCAAACCAGCCATGCTCCCCTCCCCAAACCCCAGCCATGTCCCCTCCCCCAAACCCAAACCAGCCATGCTCCCCAAACCCAAACCAGCCATGCTCCCCAAACCCAAACCAGCCATTCTCCCCTCCCCAAACCCAAACCAGCCATTCTCCCCTCCCCAAACCCAAACCAGCCATTCTCCCCTCCCCAAACCCAAACCAGCCTTTCTCCCCTCCCCAAACCCAAACCACAGACCATTTCTCTCCCCAAACCAACCATACTACTCGTCCCTAAACCCAAACCCAAACCACCATGCCCCACCAACACCACGCACATCCCCTCCCCAAACCAACCACTTCTCTACTACTGTCCCTAAACCCACCCATACTATTTACCCCACCACTTCAAACTAAAACTTTACTAACTCTTCCTCCTCACTCTCACTACTTCACTTACTTTACTTACTTCACACTTTTCTACTACTTTGACTCTTCTCTTCCTACTCCTTTATACTCTTCTCTACTCCCCGTCTACTACTCTGACATCTCTCTCTCTAACAACTCCCCAAACCTTACTGCCTCCACTACACTTACTCAAGTACTCCACTACACTTTTAATTTTTACACTTATTACCCCCACCATACACCACTCCACAGTCGTACTCCCGTCCCAAGACTCTTAAAACCAACAACTCTCTATACTCCCATCCCCCAAACTCTACTTACACCTATTACAACTACAACTCTTTTTACTAGTTACTCACTTACTACTTTTTCAGCTACCTTACTCATTCTAACTACTCACACACTCAACTACTACTCTTCATTTACTCATTCTCATGCCTTACTCTACTTCACTACTCTTTACTAACTACTTCTTACTTACTACTCTACTCATACTTACTCCTTTACTACTCTTGACTCTCGCTTTTCACTAACTTTACTTCTTAACAACTCAACTCCTAACTGACTATCACTCTCACTGACTGCATCATTTACTATCTGTCTACTCTCTTACTTACTCAAACTCCTTCTACTTACTATACTACTAACTACTCTCTACTAACTTCTTACTAACAACTTTTCTACTATAACTCTACTTACTAACTACTCTCTACTAACTCTCTCTCACTCATACTTACTCTCTTTACTCAGCTTCGAACTCTTCTTCTCTCTTCACTACTTCCTACACTAAAACATCTTCTTCTATCATACTACTTACCTGCTCTACTCTTCTTCTACTCTACTTTACTGAACTTCTACACTACTACACCTCTCTACTACTTTACGTTACCTTTTACTACTTACACTTCCTTACTACTCTCTACTACCCCTCTACCTCATACTCTCGTCTTTACCTTACTCCATTCCCGTCCCCCAAAACCAACCATACTCCCATCCCCCAAAACCAACCATACTCCCGTCCCCCAAAACCAACCATACTCCCGTCCCCCAAAACCAACCATACTCCCGTCCCCCAAAACCAACCATACTCCCGTCCCCCAAAACCAACCATACTCCCGTCCCCCAAAACCAACCATACTCCCCAATCCAACCAAACTCCCATCCCTCAACCCAACCATACCCCCTGCCCAAACCCAACGCAACCATTCTCCCCTCCCCAAACCCAGCTCCACCATACACCCCTCCCCACCATAATCCACAACCCAACCATACTCCCCTCCCCTAACCCAATCCAACCATTCCCTTCCCATACTCCCCAACCATAGTAACCTTCCCATACTCCCCCCCATCCCAACTATAATCCCCTCCCCCAAGCCCAACCCGACCATACTCCCGTCCCCAAACCCAACCCAACCCTACCCAACCATACAGCCCTCCCCAAACCAACCATACCGCCCTCCCCAAACCAACCATACTCCCCTCCCCAAACGCGGCACGACCCAACCATACTCCCCTCCCCAAACGCGGCACGACCCAGCCATACTCCCCCTCCCCAAACGCGGCACGACCCAGCCATACTCCCCCCCCCCCTCCCCAAACGCGGCACGACCCAGCCATACTCCCCCTCCCCAAACGCGGCACGACCCAGCCATACTCCCCCTCCCCAAACGCGGCACGACCCAGCCATACTCCCCCTCCCCAAACGCGACACGACCCAGCCATACTCCCCTCCCCAAACGCGACACGACCCAGCCATACTCCCCTCCCCAAACGCGACACGACCCAGCCATACTCCCCTCCCCAAACGCGACACGACCCAGCCATACTCCCCTCCCCAAACGCGACACGACCCAGCCATACTCCCCCTCCCCAAACGCGACACGACCCAGCCATACTCCCCTCCCCAAACGCGACACGACCCAGCCATACTCCCCTCCCCAAACGCGACACGACCCAGCCATACTCCCCTCCCCAAACGCGACACGACCCAGCCATACTCCCCTCCCCAAACGCGACACGACCCAGCCATACTCCCCTCCCCAAACGCGACACGACCCAGCCATACTCCCCTCCCCAAACGCGACACGACCCAGCCATACTCCCCTCCCCAAACGTGACACGACCCAGCCATACTCCCCGCACCAACCCAACCCAACCATTCTCCCCTCACCACCATTCTCCCCTCCTCAAACCCAACCATACCGCCCTCCCCAAACCAACCATACCGCCCTCCCCAAACCAACCATACCGCCCTCCCCAAACCAACCATACCGCCCTCCCCAAACCAACCATACCGCCCTCCCCAAACCAACCATACCGCCCTCCCCAAACCAACCATACCGCCCTCCCCAAACCAACCATACCGCCCTCCCCAAACGCGGCACGACCCAACCCATACTCCCCTCCCCAAACGCGGCACGACCCAACCCATACTCCCCTCCCCAAACGCGGCACGACCCAACCCATACTCCCCTCCCCAAACGCGGCACGACCCAACCCATACTCCCCTCCCCAAACGCGGCACGACCCAACCATACTCCCCTCCCCAAACGCGGCACGACCCAACCATACTCCCCCTCCCCAAACGCGACACGACCCAGCCATACTCCCCTCCCCAAACGCGACACGACCCAGCCATACTCCCCTCCCCAAACGCGACACGACCCAGCCATACTCCCCTCCCCAAACGCGACACGACCCAGCCATACGCCCCTCCCCAAACGCGACACGACCCAGCCATACTCCCCTCCCCAAACGCGACACGACCCAGCCATACTCCCCAACCCAACCATACTCCCCGCACCAACCCAACCCAACCATTCTCCCCTCACCACCATTCTCCCCTCCTCAAACCCAACCATACCGCCCTCCCCAAACCAACCATACCGCCCTCCCCAAACCAACCATACCGCCCTCCCCAAACCACCCATACCGCCCTCCCCAAACCAACCATACCGCCCTCCCCAAACCAACCATACCACCCCCCCCCCCCCAAACCAACCATACTCCCCTCCCCAAACGCGGCACGACCCAACCCATACTCCCCTCCCCAAACGCGGCACGACCCAACCCATACTCCCCTCCCCAAACGCGGCACGACCCAACCCATACTCCCCTCCCCAAACGCGGCACGACCCAACCATACTCCCCCTCCCCAAACGCGGAACGACCCAGCCATACTCCCCCTCCCCAAACGCGACACGACCCAGCCATACTCCCCTCCCCAAACGCGACACGACCCAACCATACTCCCCTCCCCAAACGCGACACGACCCAACCATACTCCCCCTCCCCAAACGCGACACGACCCAGCCATACTCCCCCCTCCCCAAACGCGACACGACCCAGCCATACTCCCCCCTCCCCAAACGCGACACGACCCAGCCATACTCCCCCCTCCCCAAACGCGACACGACCCAGCCATACTCCCCCCTCCCCAAACGCGACACGACCCAGCCATACTCCCCCCCTCCCCAAACGCGACACGACCCAGCCATACTCCCCCTCCCCAAACGCGACACGACCCAGCCATACTCCCCCTCCCCAAACGCGACACGACCCAGCCATACTCCCCCTCCCCAAACGCGACACGACCCAGCCATACTCCCCCTCCCCAAACGCGACACGACCCAGCCATACTCCCCTCCCCAAACGCGACACGACCCAGCCATACTCCCCTCCCCAAACGCGACACGACCCAGCCATACTCCCCAACCATAGTCCCCGCACCAACCCAACCCAACCATTTTTCCCAACCCAACCATTCTCCCCTCACCACCATTCTCCCCTCCTCAAACCCAACCATAGTTCCCTCCCCAAGCCCAGCCATAATTCCTTCCGAACACTACCATACTCCCCTCCCCAAACCCCACCATACACCCCTCCATATCATACTCCCCATCCCAACTATAATCCCCTTCCCAACCCAACCATTCTCCCCTCACCACCATACTCCCCAACCATAGTTTCCTTCCCATACTCCCCAACCATAGTTTCCTTCCCATACTCCCCAACCCCATCATACACCCCTCCATATCATACTCCCCATCCCACATAATCCCCTCCCCAAACCCAACCCTACCCAACCATACACCCCTCCCCACCATAATCCCCAAAACCAAACCAACCATACTCCCCTCCCCAAACGCGACACGACCCAACCATACTCCCCTCCCCAAACGCGACACGACCCAACCATACTCCCCTCCCCAAACGCGACACGACCCAACCATACTCCCCTCCCCAACCCAACCCCCCCCCCAAACTAAGCATACTCCCTTCCCCAAACCCAACCCAACCATACTTCCCTCCCAAACCCAACCCAACCATATTTCCCTCCCAAACCCAACCCAACCATATTTCCCTTCCCAACCCAACCATTCTCCCCCTCACCACCATTATCCCCTCCTAAAACCCCACCATACTCCCCTCCCCAAACCCAACCATAATTCCTTCCCAACACTACCATACTCCCCTCCCCAACCCCACCATACACCCCTCCATATCATACTCCCATCCCAACTATAATCCCCTTCCCAACCTAACCATTCTCCCCTCACCACCATACTCCCCAACCATAGTTCCCTTCCCATACTCCCCAACCATAGTTCCCTCCATATCATACTCCCCATTAAACTATAATCCACCTCCCCAAGCCCAACCCAGCTATACTCCTGTCCCCAAACCCAAACCCAAACCGTCCATACTCCCTTCCCCAACCCAAACCGACCATAGTCCCTGCATCACAACACCCATCTTGGTACACCCTGCACTTGGCCGCAGTAAGCCAGCAGCGGACATCTTGTTACACCCAGCACATACAGTTCAGGCTGGGTGTAACAAGATGGCCGCTGCTGCTTTTATTGCGGCCGAGTGCAAGGAGTACCAAGATGGGCTGTGGCAGGCAGATTTTCCTCATAGCATTTCAGTGCCTGCCCATCAGTACTCCTAAATGCCACCTATCAATGCCATCTGTCAGTGCTCATCAGTGCTACCTAATCTGTATTGTGGTTTGAAAACTGTCACATGACATAAAAAAAAAAAAAAGTATCAGTATCGTACTTGTACTCGGTCTTAAAGTTGTATCGGGACAACCCTACTCCCTTCCCCACCATACTCCCCTCCCCAACCCCCACCATACTCCTCAACCCAACCATACTCCTCTCCCCACCATACTATCCAACCCAATCATACTCCCCAACACCACCATACTTCCCTGCCCAAACGCCACCATACTCCCCTCCCCAACCCAACCATACTCCCTTTCCCAAAAGCACCCCAACCATACTCCTCTCCCCACCATACTACCCAACCCAATTATACACCCTTTCCCAAACCTCTAGCATACTTCCCAACCCAACCATTCTCCCCTCCCCAAACCCAACAATGCTCTACCCCTCAACCCAACCATACTCCACTCCCCAAACCCAACCCAACCATACTCCACTCCCAACCGTACTCCGCTCCCCAAACCCAACCCAAACCAACCATACTTTACTCCCCCACTATACTCCACAACCCAACTATACTGCCTTCCCCCCACCATACTCCCCTCTCCTCCCCTCCTCAAACCTAACCATACTCTCCTTTCCCAAACCTAACCATTTTCCCCTCCCTAAACCCTCCCCAACCATTCTCCCCTCCTCAAAAGCACCCCAACCATACTCCTCTCCCCACCATACTACCCAACCCAATCATACTCCCCACCATACTACCCAACCCAATCATACTCCCCACCATACTCCGCTCCCCAACCATACTCCCCCCCCCCCCCCCCCCCCTCCCCAAAAGAACCCCAACCATACTCCTCTCCCCACCATACTACCCAACACAATCATACGCCCCACCTTACTTTCCTCCCCAAACCCCACCTTACTTTCCTCCCCAAACCCCACCATACTTTCCTCCCCAAACCCCACCATACTCTCCAACCTAACCATAATCCCCTCACCAAACCCAACAATGCTCTACCCCTCCAAACCCAACCATACCCTCCTCCCCAAACCAACCCATCCATTCTCCCCTCACCATCATACTCCCCTCCCCTTTCTCCCCTCCCCAAACTCAACCCAACCATTCTCCCCTCCCCAAACTCAACCCAACCATTCTCCCTTCCCCAAACCCAACCCAACCATTCTCCCTTCCCCAAACCCAACCCAACCCAACCATTCTCCCTTCCCAAACCCAACCCAACCCAACCATTCTCCCTTTCCCAAACCCAACCCAACCCAACCATTCTCCCTTTCCCAAACCCAACCCAACCCAACCATTCTCCCTTTCCCAAACCCAACCCAACCCAACCATTCTCCCTTTCCCAAACCCAACCCAACCCAACCCTTCTCCCTTTCCCAAACCCAACCCAACCCAACCATTCTCCCTTCCCCAAACCCAACCCAACCATTCTCCCTTTCCCAAACCCAACCCAACCCAACCATTCTCCCTTTCCCAAACCCCAACCCAACCCAACCATTCTCCCTTTCCCAAACCCAACCCAACCCAACCATTCTCCCTTCCCCAAACCCAACCATTCTCCCTTCCCCAAACCCAACCCAACCATTCTCCCTTCCCCAAACCCAACCCAACCCAACCATTCTCCCTTCCCCAAACCCAACCCAACCCAACCATTCTCCCTTTCCCAAACCCAACCCAACCCAACCATTCTCCCTTTCCCAAACCCAACCCAACCATTCTCCCTTCCCCAAACCCAACCATTCTCCCTTCCCCAAACCCAACCCAACCATTCTCCCTTCCCCAAACCCAACCCAACCATTCTCCCTTCCCCAAACCCAACCATTCTCCCTTTCCCAAACCCAACCCAACCATTCTCCCTTTCCCAAACCCAACCCAACCCAACCCAACCCAACCCAACCCAACCATTCTCCCTTTCCCAAACCCAACCCAACCCAACCCAACCATTCTCCCTTTCCCAAACCCAACCCAACCCAACCCAACCCAACCATTCTCCCTTTCCCAAACCCAACCCAACCCAACCCAACCATTCTCTACTCCCCAAACCCAACCCAACCATTCTCTACTCCCCCCCAACACCACAATCCTCCCCTGCCTGAACCTAACCATACTCCCCATCACAACCATATTCCCCTCTCCAAAAGCACCCCAACCCAACAATCCTCCCAACCATACCCCCCTCCCCAAACCCAACTATACTCCCCTCCCCCTATACAACCCAACCACACTACCCTCCCCAAAAGCAAAGTCATATCCCTCCGGAGAGCATTCTGTTTTCTCCCCTAAATATCCCTGCTCTGCGTGCCATTGCAGAGCCCGATAATGATTATCCAGCTCTATCTCCTGCTGGACCAGCCTGTCCAACTCAGTCACCCATTGCTCCTGGGGCCGCTCTCCCAGGAATGCCATCCGCAATGCCCGTTGGTCACTGGCCCTTTGCTCTTGGGTTGGAAAGAACTTGCCCTGTTTTATACCAGCGAGCTGGAGGGCTCCAATCCACAGCTCCACCCGAATCTGCTGCCTGAGCTCCAGGTATTCATCCTAAGACACAGTCCTGGTGTATGCTGAAAGGATGATCCGCAGCAGCCCCGGGAACTCTGATGCCAGATCCATATCTCTGCTGGGGTGACCGAAGTCTTCTATCCTGATCTTGGATCCCGGTGGAGGTTTGGATGTCCCAGACTGCAGGAAGCACGATCCCACTGCTTGCCAACAATGTGACGGATCCTGTACTCAAGGTGTCCGCTGTAAATGCTTCCTAAGTCCTGGAACATGAGTCCAATGGATCTGGTTATAGGAACCCCCAAGAACTAGACAACACCAGTCTTGGAGTACATCAGGAATTATCTTTATTTGACATGTCACACACATATATACAGCCAGATGAATAAAACCTAACCTAATTAGCATGAGCTAATTATCTTAATCAACACTGGACTCCTTCATTCAATTGCAGGGTTAATTAGCACACACAACAATAGGTGAAACACTCCTACAAGCCAGACTATACTCATTTACACAACAGACAGGCTGGCTGGAGTTCATGACATTAGCATCTCTTGCTAATATGCCAAATGCATATACAGAGTCTTTGTCTTGGGGGCCAGCATGGACCTGAATCCAAGTAACACCAACTCACGGGTCCCCAGGCATGCAGCTCAAAGAGCACCATTCCCCCAAATGCCAGGGCCCATAATCGCAAGGCAATAGGATCGCATTCAGTCCCCTCCAACAGCCTCTGTCCCGGCTAGGTCTGTCACACATACCATTCTCCCCTCCCCAACCATCCACATCGTACTGCCCTCCCCCAACCCAACCATACTGCCCTTCCCCCTCTCCTCTCTCTCCCTCTTTCTTTCTTCCTCTTCCCCCAACCCAACCATGCTCCCCCTCCAATCATGCTCCACTCCCCAAACCCAACCCAACTCAACACTACTCCCACCTCAACCCAATTATACTCTCCTCCCCCATTCCTAACCCCTCTATACCCCCCAACCTAACTTCACCATACTCCCCTCCCCAAACCCAATCCAACTCAACAATGCTCACCATACATAACCCCCCACTCACCCCAACTATACTCAACTCATTATTATTTTTATACAGCGCCAACAGTTTGCTCAGCGCTTAACAAAATGAAGGCAGATATTACACATTACAATTTGGTATCAGAGGGCCCTGCTCATTAGAGCTTACACTCTAAAAGATCCTTGGTCCCCCCCCCCCCCCCCAAACTCAACCCCAACCAACCCAGTTATATCCCCTTACCCCCTCCCAACTATACTCAGCTGAACCATACCAATTAAAGTAACAGTGCTGAAGAGAAAAAAATGGCCTGGTCATGAAGGCTGTAAAACCCTCCGGAGCTGAAGTGGTTAAGATAAGATGTGCTGCCAGAATATAAAATGTAATTTAAGTTTCATGAGCTGGGATTAATGACCGTGTGTTCTCTTTCAGTTTGCAGGACTGTCTGATGTCTCTATATCCGGAGATATTCCCGTGGAGGGAGAGATAACAGTGCCGATGGCCTCCCAATCACAGGATGACGATTTCTCCACTTTGGATGAGCCCGTCAAAGACACCATTGTACGTGAGACAACTGAAGCAGAAAATAAAAACCTGACAACTAAAAATAGGAACTGTATACATCAAACCTACAGTCATTTACATGTTTAACTCTTTCAATGCTGGACTAACTTTATTTAGCTTTTTTTTTATTTCTATTTTGTTTTCATTTATTTTTTTATTTTATTTATATTTACATTGTTCATTTTTTTAGTATTTAAAATCCCAAAACTAAAATTTTCTGAAAGCAGAGGACCTATAGAATAAAACAATGGTAGCTGTCATTATTTGCCCTTGCACAGCTTTACCACATTCCTGATCAATGTCATATAAAAGGGCAGAGCCAATCACTCGACAGTCCTGCTTTAAGACTATGTTACATATCATACCCTTACTTGGGATGTAACATGGTGCCAAGCAGACCCCAAACCCCCAAAATGCCCCATTTACCTAACAGTGTGCAGGGGTTCTCCTTCCACCAGAGCTGCTGTCAGATTTGAAATTGTGAGGGCTCCGCCTGTACCGCCACATCATTCATTCACCAGGAACTGTGAAGGAGTCAAGTACAAGTCCCATCTGCCACTGCGGCAGGCAGAGTTGTAGTTTTCAGTGATAGTTCATTGACAGTTCCTGTAACTCACCAACTGAAAACCTAAACCTCTGTATGGAGCTAGAGGAAGAGTCTTCAGAAGCCTAGCATTGCACCCACCATTCCATTGATTACGGTTGCACTTCTTTGCCATCTCATTTGTGTGTATATGTGTATATGTGTGTAAATATAAATAATATATAATATATATATATATATATATATATATATATATATATAATATATATATATATATATAATATATATATATATATATATAAAATACAATATATATAGATATATACACTATATTGCCAAAAGTATTGGGACACCCCTCCAAATCATTGGCTTTGTGTTCCAATCACCTCCATGGCCACAGGTGTATAAAAACCAAGCACCTATGCATGCAGACTGCTTCTACTACAAACATTTGTGAAAGAATGGCTTGCTCTCAGGAGCTCAGTAAATTCAAGCGTGGTACCGTGATTGCCACCTGTGCAATAAGTCCATCATGTGACATGTCCTTGCTACTAAATATGTGTTAGGGCTGGGCTCAGCCCTTCCTTCTCTAGCTGGCTGCTCAGCTGTCGGCTAATTGCCAGCTCCTATCTCTCCACAGTGACTCACCTGTTGATAATATCCTGCTCATCAGTCCTGCCTACTTAAGCCGTCCAGTCCAGATGATCTTTGCCTTCGCCTTGGTCACATCTTTAGAGACACTTTCCTGTGTTGCTGTTAAAAACTTGCTTGGCTGACATTTCTTCTGGCTACAGATCCTGCTTGCTGTTCTACTACGCTCATCTCTGGCTTCCTGATGTTTTGGCTTGTCTGACTATCTGTTCCGGTTCCTGAACTCTGGCTATGTTTTGACTGTTTACTCTGTTTACCTTTTTTTAAATTATTATTAAACAAGTGTGATTTAACTTTATTTCTGTCTCGGTCTGATTCATGGTTTCTGACAGTAGGCGAAGACCATGCATTCAGAAGATGCAGTCAATCCACTTGTTGGTAATATTTTTTCCATATTGGATGAGCAGGATCACTGCATGGATCAGATTGTCGCACGGCTCAGCTGGAATCTCCCACTGTGGCTGTTCCGGTACAACCTGTGTTGCAGACTGTCCCTGCTGCTGCTGTGCAGGCACCTGTCTCGAGTATTACCGCTATAAGAGGTATGTCTGGTTCCACTCCGCTTCCCCAGCGATTTGGGGGCAATCCAGTCCAATGTGGAGGGTTTCTCAAACCAGGTGTTTCCCATTGACAGAAGCAAAGTAGGTTTCATAATATCTTTTGCTTTCTGAGAGAGCCTTGGCCTGGGCAATCCCTCTATGGGAGACGCAAAAAACTGTTGTCTTGAGTTACCCTGAGTTTGTGGCCTCCTTTTAAAAGGGTATTTGACATTCCCTGCACGCTTCGCTTCTGCTGCCAAGTGCCTCATGTCCATCAAACAGAGTACGAGAACTGTAAGAAAAGAAAACTGCGCCAAGTGGAAGGTAGCTATTACTAAATTCCGATGTACGGATAAAGATAACTACCTAATTTGCATAACTAGCAAATTAGCATTCACAGTGGGTATATTTTAGAAAGTTTTGACACTATAACCCAATGATACTAATGAATGTCCAATTTGCATCACCAGAGAAAACACAATATGAAATAAATAAATAAATGAATAAATGGACAATTGTGGACTCTGAATAATGTTTGGTTAATACAAAACAAAGATAACACTGGAAAAGTCCACAAAATGAATATAGTTTATATAGTAAGTCCTTATTCCAGTGGGATGCGATCATATAAAAATACTACTTCATGCCACACCGCTGTGCTCCACATCAAAAGAGGGTGCCACCACCAATATATATGCTCCTTACCAGATGGTAAATGAAAACTGACACTCAGATTGAGCACAAGTAGAGATCCTGACGCCAAGAGGAAGCAACACCTAGAGGAATGATATCCAGGGATTTGCCACTCGGAACCAAAGGACTCCCGGAAGGACACAGCGTGGTAAATCTAATACTGGTCACAGCACTCGGCGGTGCATCCAAATGATGACATAAAGAGAAAAAGGCAGACCATCGTGTGATACTGTATAGTCAATTAGGCTTTTTATTTAAAAAGGAATTGTACTCACATTTAAAATGAAAAAAGTAAGCGTGAGAGAACTTTAGAACAATTTTCAGCAAGACGCCGGCCGGCATCGATTCAGACCCTTCCTCCTTCCTGAAACAAACGCGGTGACGTCACTGCATGCCCTCCCAGATGCGTTTCGTCGTAACATAGACATTTTCATTCTATGTTATGCATATCTGCATTCTGCATATCACCCGCAGTCTACTGTGGCCATAGAACGAGCCAATCAGTCCTTGGAGCAATTCCTACATTGCTATATTTCTGACCATCATAACAACTAGTCAGACCTCCTACTGTGGGCGGAGTTTGCTCACAATAATGCCTTGAATTCTGCTTCTCGATTGTCCGCATTTATGGCGAACTATGGTTTCCAACCTTCCATGTTGCCTGACTCATTTGTTCCGCAGAGTATTCCTGCGTTAGAGGAGCATCTCCGTGGCCTTCGTTCCACTTGGGCACAAGTCCAGGAGGCTTCGCGACATGCTAATGATGGGTACAGACTCCATGCTGACTGCAGATGCCTGCCTGCACCTTCCTACCAGGTTGGGGACAAGGTCTGGCTGTCATCTCACAACCTCCAACTGTGTTCCCTCTCTGAATTTCGCACCTCGGTTTATTGGGCCTTTCCGTATTTTTCATAGGATTAACCCAGTGGCTTACGCATTAGACCTTTCTTCTAATATATGTATTTCATGTCTCCTTACTAAAACCTTTGGTCTGCGATTGCTTTACCACCTCGGTGTCTCGTCCTCACCCTATACAGGTTGAGAACCATGAGGAGTATGACGTACAGTTCATTGTTGACTCCCGTAGGTTCCATGGGCACATACAGTACCTGGTGCATTGGAAATGGTACAGTCCGGAGGAATGCTCTCTGGTCTCATCCTCGAACGTACATGCCCCTGTCGCCCTCCGTGATTTCCATAGACCGACATTTACCCTCATGCCTGGGGGACATTGAGGAGGGGGTACTGTCAGGGCTTCCTTCTCAAAGCTGTCGGCTAATTGCCAGCTCCTATCTCTCCACAGTCAGGATATCCTGCTCGTCAGTCCTGCCTACTTAAAGCTGGTCGCTAAATTGCCAGCTCCTATCTCTCCACATTGACTCACCTGTTGATGATTATCCTGCTCGTCAGTCCTTGCCTGACTGCATTGTGCCAAGTGTGAAGTTTGGTGGACGGGGGATTATGGTGTGGGCTTGTTTTTCAGGGGTTGGGCTTTTGGAAAAATAAATTTATCCCCGTATCACCGCGTAATGGTGTTGCGGATACGGTACAATGTTTAAAAATGATTGCCACGTCCCGAAAATTATAGTCTAAATGTTAAGGTATTTTGTCAACAAATTAATGTTGGAGAATGATGGACTTTTTAGGCATAGGATAAATGTAAAAAAGTTTTTTATTAAAAACATATAAATGAAAAGAATATATACATAAATTATAAATCTAAAATAGGTTGTTTGGAAAAAACAACATGGCAGATTATAGAAGTATTTAACAGGCTGATGTGTGGGTACGCTCGAATACTAACAGTATGGTTTCAATGAGGTCACTATATCTAAATACAATCATTCAAATTATTTTTAGAAAATTGTGACAAAAAAAATTAGACAAAGACACGAAACCATAGGTGAGCGATACAATCATACAGAAGAACAGCTTGTTTGTAGTTGCTCTACATGTTACGCGTCCTAAGACGCTTCCTCAGGAGCTTTAATCCCTAAAGAGGGAAAGAGTTTAGTGGAACGGGGAACCAGGGTGCGTTGCTCTGCAGCGATACTTTGGACATATATATATATGTCAATAAGCCAAGGAGTTCCTCTAATGAGGGGTTGGCCTATTGGTTAGTAATATGAGCCCATGTATAGGGATCGATTTTGAGAGATGGTGAAGTGGGACAGGTACTGCGGGGCTCGTTGGCCTATAGGGCCTCCGACTGGTCAGCACTGGAAGGGTGAAGGGGGGCTCGGCCAACTTGTCCACAGAGGTCCTACTACTGACGATAGATTCCGTTGTGGTTCCCCGATCAGGCAGCTGTGTGGGAAGGCTGCTCTGAGCAGCCTTCCCACACAGCTGCCTGATCGGGGAACCACAACGGAATCTATCGTCAGTAGTAGGACCTCTGTGGACAAGTTGGCCGAGCCCCCCTTCACCCTTCCAGTGCTGACCAGTCGGAGGCCCTATAGGCCAACGAGCCCCGCAGTACCTGTCCCACTTCACCATCTCTCAAAATCGATCCCTATACATGGGCTCATATTACTAACCAATAGGCCAACCCCTCATTAGAGGAACTCCTTGGCTTATTGACATATATATATATGTCCAAAGTATCGCTGCAGAGCAACGCACCCTGGTTCCCCGTTCCACTAAACTCTTTCCCTCTTTAGGGATTAAAGCTCCTGAGGAAGCGTCTTAGGACGCGTAACATGTAGAGCAACTACAAACAAGCTGTTTTTCTGTATGATTGTATCGCTCACCTATGGTTTCGTGTTTTTGTCTATTTTTTTGTCACAATTTTCTAAAATAATTTGAATGATTGTATTTAGATATAGTGACCTCATTGAAACCATACTGTTAGTATTCGAGCGTACCCACACATCAGCCTGTTAAATACTTCTATAATCTGCTATGTTGTTTTTTCCAAACAACCTATTTTAGATTTATAATTTATGTATATATTCTTTTCATTTATATGTTTTTAATAAAAAACTTTTTTACATTTATCCTATGCCTAAAAAGTCCATCATTCTCCAACATTAATTTGTTGACAAAATACCTTAACATTTACCTTAATGCATAGAATGCAATAAGATAAAAAACATTCTGCCTTTATAACTCCTTTAAGAGTTCCCTTCACTGGAACCAAGGGGCAAAGCCCAACCCCTGAAAAACAAGCCCACACCATAATCCCCCGTCCACCAAACTTCACACTTGGCACAATGCAGTCAGGCAAGTACCGTTCTGGCAACCGCCAAACTCAGACACGTCCATTGGATTGCCAGACAGAGAAGCGCGATTCGTCACTCCAGAGAACACGTCTCTGTGGCTCTAGAGTCCAGTGGTGGCGTACTTTACACCACTGCATCCAATGCTTTGCATTGCACTTGCAGCATTGCACTTTGAATTGCAATTGCAGTGGTCACAAGGTTTCTCAGGAGGCGCATGAACCATATGGACTGGACGGCTTAAGTAGGCAGGACTGACGAGCAGGATATCATCAACAGGTGAGTCACTGTGGAGAGATAAGAGCTGGCAATTAGCCGACAGCTTTGAGAAGGAAGCCCTGACAGTACCCCTCCTCAATGTCCCCCAGGCATTAGGGTAAATGTCGGTCTATGGAAATCACTGAGGGCGACAGGGGCATGTACGTTCGAGGATGAGACCAGAGAGCGTTCCTCCGGACTGTACCATTTCCAATGCACCAGGTACTGTATGTGCCCATAGAACCTACGGGAGTCAACAATGGACTGTACGTCATACTCCTCATGGTTCTCAACCTGTATAGGGTGAGGACGAGGCACCGAGGTGGTAAAGCAATTGCAGACCAAAGGTTTTAGTAAGGAGACATGAAATACATATATTAGAAGAAAGGTCTAATGCGTAAGCCAATGGGTTATTCCTGCGAAAAATACGGAAAGGCCCAATAAACCGGAGGTGCGAAATTCAGAGAGGGAACACAAAGTCGGAGGTTGTGAGATGACAGCCAGACCATGTCCCCAACCTGGTAGGAAGGTGCAGGCAGGCATCTGCGGTCAGCATGGAGTCTGTACCTATCATTAGCATGTCGCAAAGCCTCCTGGACTTGTGCCCAAGTGGAACGAAGGCCACGGAGATGCTCCTCTAACGCAGGAATACTCTGCGGAACAAATGAGTCAGGCAACATGGAAGGTTGGAAACCATAGTTCGCCATAAATGCGGACAATCGGGAAGCAGAATTCAAGGCATTATTGTGAGCCAACTCCGCCCACAGTAAGAGGTCTGACTAGTTGTTATGATGGTCAGAAATATAGCAATGTAGGAATTGCTCCAAGGACTGATTGGCTCGTTCTATGGCCACAGTAGACTGCGGGTGATATGCAGAATGCAGACATGCGTAACAGACGTTTTCAATGAAAACGTCTATGTTATGACGAAACGCGCCTGGGAGGGCGTGCAGTGACGTCACCGCGTTTGTTTCAGGAAGGAGGATGGGTCTCAATCGATGCCGGCCGGCGTCTTGCTGAAAATTGTTCTAAAGTTCTCTCACGCTTACTTTCTTCCATTTTAAATGGGAGTACAATTTATTAAAATTTCAATGAACAGATTTTTCAAAAAAAAAAAAAAAAAAAAAAAAATGTGGAGTACAATTCCTTTTTAAATAAAAAGCCTAATTGACTATACAGTATCACACGATGGTCTGCCTTTTTCTCTTTATGTCATCATTTGGATGCACCGCCGAGTGCTGTGACCAGTATTAGATTTACCACGCTGTGTCCTTCCGGGAGTCCTTTGGTTCCGAGTGGCAAATCCCTGGATATCATTCCTCTAGGTGTTGCTTCCCCTTGGCGTCAGGATCTCTACTTGTGCTCAATCTGAGTGTCAGTTTTCATTTACCATCTGGTAAGGAGCATATATATTGGTGGTGGCACCCTCTTTTGATGTGGAGCACAGCGGTGTGGCATGAAGTAGTATTTTTATATGATCGCATCCCACTGGAATAAGGACTTACTATATAAACTATATTCCTTTTGTGGACTTTTCCAGTGTTATCTTTGTTTTGTATTAACCAAACATTATTCAGAGTCCACAATTGTCCATTTATTCATTTATTTATTTATTTCATATTGCATTTTCTCTGGTGATGCAAATTGGACATTAGTATCATTGGGTTATAGTGTCAAAACTTTCTAAAATATACCCACTGTGAATGCTAATTTGCTAGTTATGCAAATTAGGTAGTTATCTTTATCCGTACATCGGAATTTAGTAATAGCTACCTTCCACTTGGCGCAGTTTTCTTTTTTTACAGTTCTCGTACTCTGATGGACATGAGGCACTTGGCAGCAGAAGCGAAGCATGCAGAGAATGTCAAATACCCTTTTAAAGGAGGCCACAAACTCAGGGTAACTCAAGACAACAGGTTTTTGCGTCTCCCATAGAGGGATTGCCCAGGCCAGGGCTTTCTCAGAAAGCAAAGATATGAAACCTACTTTGCTTCTGTCAATGGGAAACACCTGGTTGAGAAACCCTCTGCATTGGACTGGATTGCCCCCAAATCGCTGGGGAAGCGGTGTGGAACCAGACATACCTCTTATAGCGGTAATACTCGAGACAGGTGCCTGCACAGCAGCAGCAGGGACAGTCTGCAACACAGGTTGTACCGGAACAGCCACAGTGGGAGATTCCAGCTGAGCCGTGCGACAATCTGATCCATGCAGTGATCCTGCTCATCCAATATGGAAAAAATATTACCAACAAGTGGATTGACTGCATCTTCTGAATGCATGGTCTTCGCCTACTGTCAGAAACCATGAATCAGACCGAGACAGAAGTAAAGTTAAATCACACTTGTTTAATAATAATAAAAAAAAAAAGGTAAACAGAGTAAACGTAGTCAAAACATAGCCAGAGTTCAGGAACCGGAACAGATAGTCAGACAAGCCAAAACATCAGGAAGCCAGAGATGAGCGTAGTAGAACAGCAAGCAGGATCTGTAGCCAGAAGGAATGTCAGCCAAGCAAGTTTTTAACAGCAACACAGGGAAGTGTCTCTAAAGATGTGACCAAGGCGAAGGCAAAGATCATCTGGACTGGACGGCTTAAGTAGGCAGGACTGATGAGCAGGATATTATCAACAGGTGAGTCACTGTGGAGAGATAGGAGCTGGCAATTAGCCGACAGCTGAGCGGCCAGCTCAGAGAAAGAAGGGCTGAGCCCAGCCCTAATAAATATTTAGTAGCAAGGACATGTCACATGATGGACTTATTGCACAGGTGGCAATCTATCACAGTACCACGCTTGAATTTACTGAGCTCCTGAGAGCAAGCCATTCTTTCACAAATGTTTGTAGTAGAAGCAGTCTGCATGCATAGGTGCTTGGTTTTTATACACCTGTGGCCATGGAGGTGATTGGAACACAAAGCCAATGATTTGGAGGGGTGTCACAATACTTTTGGCAATATAGTGTGTAATATATATATATATATATATATATATATATATATATATATATATATATATATATATATTATATATATATATATATACACATATACACACACACACATTATACACACACACACACACATGAGCTTGCAAAGAAGTGCAACCGTAATCAATGGAATGGTGGGTGCAATGCTAGGCTTCTGAAGGCTCTTCCTCTAGCCCCATACAGAGGTTTGGGTTTTCAGTTGGTGAGTTACATGAACTGTCAATGAACTATCACTGAAAACTACAACTCTGCCTGCCGCAGTGGCAGATGGGACTTGTACTTGACTCCTTCACAGTTCCTGGTGAATGAATGATGTGGCGGTACAGGCGGAGCACTCACAATTTCAAATCTGACAGCAGCTCTGGTGGAAGGAGAACCCCTGCACACTGTTAGGTAAATGGAGCATTTTGGGGGTTTGGGGTCTGCTTGGCACCATGTTACATCCCAAGTAAGGGTATGATATGTAACAGTCTTAAAGCAGGACTGTCGAGTGATTGGCTCTGCCCTTTTATATGACATTGATCAGGAATGTGGTAAAGCTGTGCAAGGGAAAATAATGACAGGGCGGCACAGTGGTGTAGTGGTTAGCACTCTCACCTAGCAGTAAGAAGGGTCGCTGGTTCAAATCCCAACCACAACACTTCCTGCCTGGAGTTTGCATGTTCTCCCTGTGCCTGCGTGGGTTTCCTCCGGGTACTCCGGTTTCCTCCCACAATCCAAAGACATGCAGGTAGGTTAATTGGCTTCTGTCCAAAAATTGGCCCTAGTATATGAATGGGGACCTTGGATTGTGGGCTCCTTGAGGGTAGGGACTGATGTGAGTGTGCAATGTACAGGGATGGGGACAATTGTAGACACTCGCTCAGGTTGAACTGGATGGACTGATGTCTTTATTCAACCTTACTAACTATGAAACTATGAAACTGACAGCTACCATTGTTTTATTCTATAGGTCCTCTGCTTTCAGAAAATTTTAGTTTTGGGATTTTAAATACTAAAAAAAATGAACAATGTAAATATAAATAAATAAAAAAATAAATGAAAACAAAATGGAAAAAAAAAAAAAAAAAAAAAGCTAAATAAAGTTGGTCCAGCATTGAAAGAGTTAAACATGTAAATGAATGTAGGTTTGATGTATACAGTTCCTATTTTTAGGTGTCAGGTTTTTATTTTCTGCTTCAGTTGTCTCACGTACAATGGTGTCTTTGACGGGCTCATCCAAAGTGGAGAAATCGTCATCCTGTGATTGGGAGGCCATCGGCACTGTGATCTCTCCCTCCACGGGAATATCTCCGGATATAGAGACATCAGACAGTCCTAGCCGGGACAGAGGCTGTTGGAGGGGACTGAATGCGAGCCTATTGCCTTGCGATTATGGGCCCTGGCATTTGGGGGAACGGTGCTGTTTATGATGCTGAGCAGGGCCCTCTGATTCCTCTTGTACCAAATTATAATGTGTAATATCTGCCTTCATTTTGTTCCATGTTGGCCCCCCCCCCCCCCCAGACACATAGACTCTGGATATGTATATGCTGTATATATGTATATATAATGTGTGTTGTCCCATGCTGTTGGGACACACACTGTCAGACGCTAATATCATCAACTCCAGCCAGCCTGTCTGTTGTCTTGTATAATGCAAATGAGTAGTCTGGCTTGACACAGATTCTGGGGAGTGTTTCACCTATTGTTGTATGTGCTAATTAACCCTGCAATTGAATGAAGGAGTCCAGTGTTGATTAAGATAATTAGCTCATGCTAATTAGGTTAGGTTTTAGTCATCCGGCTGTATATATGTGTGTGACATGTCAAATAAAAGATAATTCCTGATGTACTCCAAGACTGGTGTTGTCTAGTTCTTGGGGGTTCCTATAACCAGATCCATTGGACTCATGTTCCAGGACTTAGGAAGCATTTACGGTGGACACCTTGAGTACAGGATCCGTCACATTGTTGGCAAGCAGTGGGATCATGCTTCCTGCAGTCTGGGACATCCAAACCTCCACCGGGATCCAAGATCAGGATAGAAGCCTTCGGTCACCCCAGCGGAGATATGGATCTGGCATCAGAGTTCCCGGGGCTGCTGCGGATCATCCTTTTAGCATACACCAGGACTGTGTCTGAGGATGAATACCTGGAGCTCAGGCAGCAGATTCGGGTGGAGCTGTGGATTGGAGCCCTCCAGCTCGCTGGTATAAAACAGGGCAAGTTCTTTCCAACCTAAGAGCAACGTGCCAGTGACCAACGGGCATTGCGGATGGCATTCCTGGGAGAGCGGCCCCAGGAGCAATGAGTGACTGAGTTGGACAGGCTGGTCCAGCAGGAGATAGAGCTGGACAATCATTATCGGGCTCTGCAATGGCACGCAGAGCAGGGATATTTAGGGGAGACAACAGAATGCTCTCCGGAGGGATATGACTTTGGAGGCCCTGGATTGCTGTGGGAGAGCCTTACAGATCGTTTTGTGTTTGGCGGTGAAGGGGAACCTACCCTTGAGGACCTGCGAGAATATAGAGAGTCTATGCTCGGTCTTGCAGGGGTCTCAGAGCTTAAACCTGATCTGGACCATTTGTTAAAGGAAGGAACAGCATCTGGAAAGGGCATACAGGAAACTGCTAGAACACGTTCAGCAGCATGCCAGAGAATTGGCAGTAGAAACTCCGGAGATTGTCGTCCCCAAAGCGGAAGTGCTGACAATTGGGCAGAGCTCTGCTAACTTCTGCCCAGCACCAACAGTGGCTTTGGTCTTCTTGAGGGAAGAGGTAGTTGGCCTTTCTCCCACAACATTGACAGGGACATGTGATTTTCTGCCAGCAGCATCTATGGAGTTACAACAAACTTCTCCAGCTGAAGATCTGGTAACTGAACAGAGGGTCCAAGACCTCTGTCCCACACGTTTAGCAATTCCAGAGACTGGAGATTTAATAGACGTTTCTGTAGAGGAGGAACCACCTAGCAAACCCCCAGCAGAAGTGCTGGCAACCGGACAGAGTCCACGACCTCTGCCTCACACCTACAGCAATTCTGGAGGCCCAGGGTGAGGAGGTGGCAGTCCATCACGAGTTGCAGATCAGGACCCAAGGAGAGAATGCAGTTGTCACCTCACAACTGCAGCTTGATCTGGTGTCGTTGGATGGGCCTGTGGTCTCCACTAACAGAAAACCAGCAGAAGTGCTGGCAACCGGGCAGAGTGCTACCAACCTCTGCCCAGCACCGGTAACAGCTGCGGAGTTCCAGGGAGCTGGGGCAGTCGGCCTCTCTCTCTCCAATAGTTAGCTGGACCAGATGATGTAGGGAAGCTCCTACGCCCAGCTGAACTGCTGGCAACGGAACAGAGCGCTGCTGGCCTCTGCCCTCAACTAACACAAGACAGATTGCCTGTAAAAGGTGGATGGGAATTCAGTCTCCACCTGTATACCCCAGGGATGCTGGGCAGTAGGCCCATATGCCCAACAGCATGACAGACTGAGCCCAGCCACACTGTCTTCTCTCCTGCGGCTAAAGGGACTCCAGGAGGAAGGACCAGTCCAGCAGCGGGTATGTTCTATGAGAGAGGCAGAGGTTGGCTGGGTGAGTCGTGCTCTGTTTGAAACAATTTGTTTGGGGTACTGTGTGGTTACAGGCATTAGAGGACTGGAACTATGTACTAACTTCGGAGTTAACCGTCTGGGGTCTCCTCCTGTGTTAGTCTCCTGCCGAAAGGGGAGAAATGTGACAGACCTAGCCGGGACAGAGGCTGTTGGAGGGGACTGAATGCGAGCCTATTGCCTTGCGATTATGGGCCCTGGCATTTGGGGGAAAGCTGCATGCCTGGGGACCCCTGAGCTGATGTTACTTGGATTCAGGTCCATGCTGGCCCCCAAGACACAGACTCTGTATATGTATTTGGCATATTAATGTATATATAATGTGTGTTGTCCCATGCTGTTGGGACACACACTGTCAGATGCTAATATCATCAACTCCAGCCAGCCTGTCTGTTGTATTGTATAATGCAAATGAGTAGTCTGGCTTGACACAGATTCTGGGGAGTGTTTTCACCTATTGTTTGTATGTGCTAATTAACCCGGCAATTGAATGAAGGAGTCCAGTGTTGATTAAGATAATTAGCTCATGGGAATTAGGTTAGGTTTTAGTCATGGGGCTGTATAAATTTGTGTGACATGTCAAATAAAAGTTATTCCTGATGTACTCCAAGACTGGGGTTGTCTAGTTCTTGGGGGTTCCTATGGCCAGATCCATTGGACTCATGTTCCAGGACTTAGGAAGCATTCACGGCGGACACCTTGAGTACAGGATCCGTCACAGAGAATGGTTGGGTTGGGTTTGGAGAGTAGAGAATGGTTGGGTTGGGTTTGGAGAGTAGAGAATGGTTGGGTTGGGTTTGGAGAGTAGAGAATGGTTGGGTTGGGTTTGGAGAGTAGAGAATGGTTGGGTTGGGTTTGGAGAGTAGAGAATGGTTGGGTTGGGTTTGGAGAGTAGAGAATGGTTGGGTTGGGTTTGGAGAGTAGAGAATGGTTGGGTTGGGTTTGGAGAGTAGAGAATGGTTGGGTTGGGTTTGGGGTTGGGTTGGGTTTGGAGAGTAGAGATTGGTTGGGTTGGGTTTGGAGAGTAGAGAATGGTTGGGTTGGGTTTGGAGAGTAGAGAATGGTTGGGTTGGGTTTGGAGAGTAGAGAATGGTTGGGTTGGGTTTGGAGAGTAGAGAATGGTTGGGTTGGGTTTGGAGAGTAGAGAATGGTTGGGTTGGGTTTGGAGAGTAGAGAATGGTTGGGTTGGGTTTGGAGAGTAGAGAATGGTTGGGTTGGGTTTGGAGAGTAGAGAATGGTTGGGTTGGGTTTGGAGAGTAGAGAATGGTTGGGTTGGGTTTGGAGAGTAGAGAATGGTTGGGTTGGGTTTGGAGAGTAGAGAATGGTTGGGTTGGGTTTGGAGAGTAGAGAATGGTTGGGTTGGGTTTGGAGAGTAGAGAATGGTTGGGTTGGGTTTGGAGAGTAGAGAATGGTTGGGTTGGGTTTGGAGAGTAGAGAATGGTTGGGTTGGGTTTGGAGAGTAGAGAATGGTTGGGTTGGGTTTGGAGAGTAGAGAATGGTTGGGTTGGGTTTGGAGAGTAGAGAATGGTTGGGTTGGGTTTGGAGAGTAGAGAATGGTTGGGTTGGGTTTGGAGAGTAGAGAATGGTTGGGTTGGGTTTGGAGAGTAGAGAATGGGATGGTTGGGTTGGGATGGGTTTGGAGAGTAGAGAATGGTTGGGTTGGTTTTGGAGAGTAGAGAATGGTTGGGTTGGGTTTGGAGAGTAGAGAAGGGTTGGGTTGGGTTTGGAGAGTAGAGAATGGTTGGGTTGGGTTTGGAGAGTAGAGAATGGTTGGGTTGGGTTTGGAGAGTAGAGAAGGGTTGGGTTGGGTTTGGAGAGTAGAGAATGGTTGGGTTGGGTTTGGAGAGTAGAGAATGGTTGGGTTGGGTTTGGGGGGTAGAGAATGGTTGGGTTGGGTTTGGGGGGTAGAGAATGGTTGGGTTGGGTTTGGGGGGTAGAGAATGGTCGGGTTGGGTTTGAGGGAAGGGAGAAAGGTGAGGGGAGTATGGTTGGGTTTGGGGGTAGAGTATGGTGGGGAGGGGAGTATGATGGTGAGGGGAGAATGGATGGGTTGGTTTGGGGGGGTAGAGCATTGTTGGGTTTGGGGAGGGGATTATGGTTAGGTTGGAGAGTATGGTGGGGTTTGGGGGAGGAAAGTAAGGTGGGGTGTATGATTGGGTTGGGTAGTATGGTGGGGAGAGGAGTATGGTTGGGGTTCTTTTGGGGAGGGGGGGGGGGAGTATGGTTGGGGAGCGGAGTATGGTGGGGAGTATGATTGGGTTGGGTAGTATGGTGGGGAGAGGAGTTTGGTTGGGGTGCTTTTGGGAAGGGGAGAATGGTTGGGGAGGGGAGTATGGTGGGGGTGCTTTTGGGAAGGGGAGTATGGTTGGGTTGGGTTTGGGAAAGGGGAGTATGGTTGGTTTGAGGAGGGGAGGAGAGGGGAGTATAGTGGGGGGGGAAGGCAGTATAGTTGGGTTGTGGAGTATGGTGGGGGAGTAAAGTATGGTTGGTTTGGGTTGGGTTTGGGGAGCGGAGTACGGTTGGGAGTGGAGTATGGTTGGGTTGGGTTTGGGGAGTGGAGTATGAATGGGTTGGTGTGGGGAGGGGAGTATGGTTGGGTTGAGGGGTAGAGCATTGTTGGGTTTGGGGAGAGGAGTATGGTTGGGTTGGGAAGTATGGTAGGGTTTGGGAAAGGATGTATAATTGGGTTGGGTAGTATGGTGGGGAGAGGAGTATGGTTGGGGTGCTTTTGGGAAAGGGAGTATGGTTGGGTTGGGGAGGGGAGTATGGTGGTGTTTGGGCAGGGAAGTATGGTGGTGTTGGGGAGTATGATTGGGTTGGATAGTATGGTGGGGAGAGGAGTATGGTTGGGTTGGGGAGGGGAGCATGGTGGTGTTTGGGCAGGGGAGTATGGTGGTGTTTGGGCAGGGGAGGGGAGTACGGTGGGGAAGGGAGTAGGGTTGTCCCGATACAACTTTAAGACCGAGTACAAGTACGATACTGATACTTTTTTTTTTTATATATATCATGTGACAGTTTTCAAACCACAATACAGATTAGGTAGCACTGATGAGCACTGACAGATGGCATTTATAGGTGGCATTTATGAGTACTGATGGGCAGGCACTGAAATGCTATGAGGATAGCCCATCTTGGTACTCCTTGCACTCAGCCGCATAAAAGCAGCAGCGGCCATCTTGTTACACCCAGCCTGAACTATATGGGCTGGGTGTAACAAGATATCCGCTGCTGGCTTACTGCGGCCAAGTGCAGGGTGTACCAAGATGGGCGTTGGGATGCAGGGACTATGGTCGGTTTGGGTTGGGGAAGGGAGTATGGTCGGATTGAGTTTGGGGACAGGAGTATAGCTGGGTTGGGCTTGGGGGAGGTGGATTATAGTTTGGATGGGGAGTATGATATGGAGGGGTGTATGCAAAGGGAACTATGGTTGGGGAGTATGCAAAGGGAACTATGGTTGGGGAGTATGCAAAGGGAACTATGGTTGGGGAGTATGCAAAGGGAACTATGGTTGGGGAGTATGCAAAGGGAACTATGGTTGGGGAGTATGGTGGTGAGGGGAGAATGGTTAGGAAGGGGATTATAGTTGGGATGGGAGTATGATATGGAGGGGTGTATGGTGGGGTTGGGGAGGGGAGTATGGTAGTGTTGGGAAGGAATTATGGTTGGGTTTGGGGAGGGGACTATGGTTGGGTTTTAGGAGGGGAGAATGGTGGTGAGGGGAGAATGGTTGGGTTGGGAAGGGAAGTATGGTTGCATTGGGTTTGGGAGGGAAGTATGGTTGGGTAGAGTTTGGGGAAGGGAGTATGCTTAGTTTGGGGGGGGGGGTATGGTTGGGTTGGTGCAGGGAGGGGAGTATGGTTGGGTCGTGTCGCGTTTGGGGAGGGGAGTATGGTTGGGTCGTGTCGCGTTTGGGGAGGGGAGTATGGTTGGGTCGTGTCGCGTTTGGGGAGGGGAGTATGGTTGGGTCGTGTCGCGTTTGGGGAGGGGAGTATGGTTGGTTTGGGGAGGGCGGTATGGTTGGTTTGGTGAGGTTTGGTTGGGTTGGTTTTGGGGATTATGGTGGGGAGGGGTGTATGGTTGGGTAGGGTTGGGTTTGGGGACAGGAGTATAGCTGGGTTGGGGAGGGGAGTATGGTTGGGTTGGGGATTATAGTTGGGATGTGGAGTATGATATGGAGGGGTGTATGGGAAGGGAACTATGGATGGGGAGTATGGGAAGGGAACTATGGATGGGGAGTATGGGAAGGGAACTATGGTTGGGGAGTATGGGAAGGGAACTATGGTTGGGGAGTATGGGAAGGGAACTATGGTTGGGGATGGGATGATAGTTGGGATGGGGAGTATGATATGGAGGGGTGTATGGTTGGGTTTGGGGAGGGGAGTATGGTAGTGTTGGGAAGGAAATATGGTTAGGATTGGGGAGGGGAGTATGGTTGGGGAGTATGGTGGGGTTTGGGGAGGGGAGAATGGTGGTGAGGGGAGAATGGTTGGGTTGGGAAGTATGGTTGGGTTGGGTTTGGGAGGGAAGTATGGTTGGGTAGAGTTTGGGGAAGGGAGTATGCTTGGTTTGTGGGGGGGGGTATGGCTGGGTCGTGTCGCGTTTGGGGAGGCGAGTATGGCTGGGTCGTGTCGGTATGGTTGGTTTGGTGAGGTTTGGTTGGGTTGGTTTTGGGGATTATGGTGGGGAGGGATGTATGGTGGGGAGGGGTGTATGGTTGGGTTTGGGGACAGAAGTATAGCAGGGTTATGTGGGGGTTGGGTTTGGTTGGTGTGCTTTTGGGGAGGGGAGTATGGTTTTGGAGATTCTGTTGTCTGTTCAAGCAGGGCCCCCCAGTGATAAAGTAGCACCAGTGATGGCACCCCCTGGTCATGTGACCACACTCTGGCCTGCCAGAACCTGGGCCCCTTCCCAGGGGAGGTCACAAGTCCTCCATGAGCTCCTATTACCAGCTGCATAGTCCAGGCGGCAGTGTCCCTCTAAAGAGAACCTGTCATTCTATTCCTGTACATGTGACAGGTTCCCTTTAATGGCGCATGCACAGCTGTCATGCAGCACAGCCGCGGATCACATGACCTACAAGGTGTATACAGTGCACGGAACTCTCACCAGCCGCGTCCCGCTCTCCTCCCGGTTTTCTTCGCTCTCCGCCATGTCTCCGGTTCCTCTGTGGATTGTTGTGACGTGGAGTCTGAGCTGCACGCGTCACCGCTCCGCGACGGGGTAACCTGCTTCCGCTCCTGGCGCGCCAGTAATACGTCATGGCCCGAGCGTCCGAATATCTATGGAAACCACGTACATCGCTCACACCGCTGTAGTGTCATATTTTGCTGCCTATCACACTATGCTACGGAAGTGACGTTGCGGGCAGAAATTTCGTACTGCGCATGCGCGAAGCGTTCCAAACACTCGCGCCGTGCGGTCCAAATGATTTTCGGCAATACAGTTCAGCGAAACCATCAGATAATGTCACGGAAGTGACATTACAGACAACACCAACACTGGGCTGTGCGTTCCAACACTAATTCCTTCCTTGTTACCCAGTATCATTTTTTACCAACCATGCTGAGCTACCTGTTTTGATAGATCCTGCAATGCTGGGACTTGTAGTGCCTATAATCAATCCTGCAATGCTGGGACTTGTAGTGCCTATAATTGATCCTGCAATGCTGAGACTTGTAGTGCCTATAATCGATCCTGCAATGCTGGGACTTGTAGTGCCTAAAATCGATCCTGCAATGCTGGGACTTGTAGTGCCTATCCTGAGCTACCTGCGGTGATCGATCCTACAATGCTGGGACGAGAAATATTATGCTCTCGAGCGGGCGGGCGGAGAGGTGGTTAAGCGTCAGGAACAGCCCCGCCCACCACCCTAAAAAAACGTGAATCGCGCATGCGCAAATCTTATGTATGTCCAGGGTCCAGAAAAATTATGGACTCGAGGGGGCGGGCGGACAGAGCGGAGCTTGGAGAGTGGGGCGGGACCCCGTACATAGCACTGAGTCCAAGTACAGTACATTGTTCTGCCATCAATTACGCTGCCACTGTGCCCAGCAAACGCCTCACTGTGCCCGTCAAACGCAGCCACTCCGCCCATCAAACGGCTCACTGTGCCCGTCTAATGCAGCCACTCCACCCATCAAACGCCTCACTGTGCCCAGCAAACGCCTCACTGTGCCCGTCAAACGCAGCCACTCCGCCCATCAAACGGCTCACTGTGCCCGTCTAATGCAGCCCCTCCACCCATCAAACGCCTCACTGTGCCCATCAAACGCCTCACTGTGCCCAGCAAACGCCTCAATGTGCCCTTCAAACACAGCCACTGTGCCCATCAAACGCCTCACTGCGCCCAGCAAACACCTCACTGTGCCCGTCAAACGCCTCACTGCACCCATCAAACACCTCACTGCACCCAGCAAATGCCTCACTGTGCCCGGCAAACGCCTCACTGCGCCCAGCAAACGCAGCCACTGTGCCCATCAAACGCCTCACTGTGCCCAGCAAACGCCTCACTGTGCCCATCAAACACCTCTCTGCACCCAGCAAACGCTGCCACTGTGCCCATCAAACACCTCACTGCGCCCAGCAAATGCCTCACTGTGCCCGGCAAACGCCTCACTGCGCCCATCAAACGCAGCCACTGTACCCAAAAATTGCCGCCACTGTGCCATCAAACGCAGCTACTATACCCATCAATTGCTGCCAGATTGTCAAGCCGCAGTTGTGCTCCCTGGGGGTATGCTGCTGGCACATCCGTGCTGCTGGAGGGAGCCCAGACGACCATAAATGAGGGACCCGCATGTCATGGTAAGTGAGACCATCCCATATCCCACTCCATCTTCCCCGAGGACAGGGACAACCCCCCCCCCCCCCAGGACAGGGACCCCTCCCCCCTTCTGAGGACAGGGACCCCTCCCCCCCTCTGAGGACAGGGACCCCCTCCCCCCAGGACAGAGACCCCCTTCTCCCCCCTGAGGACAGGGACCCCCTTCTCACTCTGGGACAGGGATCCTATCTCACCTGGGGGCAGGAACTCCCCTGGCAACAGGGACTTCATCTTACCTAGGGACCCCATCTTCCCTGGGGATCAGGACCCCACCTCCCCTAAGAACAGGAACCTGATCACCCTGTGTGTGCCAACCTCACTGCCCTGCCTGCCATGTGTTCTGTGTGAGGGCCCACCTGTGACAGCTCTTATCAAGACTTCATCCCACTGTGTGATCCCCTACATGACTGATCCCTCTGTGTGCACCCCTTACACGGGGAACCTCTCTGTCTGCTCCCCCTAAATGTCTGCATACTCTGACCACCACCTGTACCATTTCCACATCCTCTGACTGCCTCCTGTATCCTGTGCACATGTTCCGACCACCTCTTGTACCATGTCTGCAGCCTCTAACCACTTCCTGTAGCCTGTCCGCAGCCTCTAACCATCTCTTGTATCCTGTCTGCAATCTCTGACTATATCTCTTGTCTTTTAACGTGTCTGCAGTCTCTTAGGGGGGGTCTGGAGAGGAATCAAGAGTGAGAGCACCGCCGGGATTGGGATTACGGGAGGAGTCAGACGTGTATGGACTGTGGAGAAGAGACTATAGAATAAAAACCAGAACCACCAACCTGGAGCAGTCTAACTGAGCCCTGCACGCTGCACCGGAGAGGAGGTCAGTGACAGCGCCGTCAGGCCAGTCTGGGGGGGAAACCTTTATATCAGTGCCCTCTTACATAATTGTATTCACCCCCTCCCCCCCCCCCCTCAGACTGGCCTGACGGCGCTGTCACTGACCTCCTCTCCGGTGCAGCGTGCAGGGCTCAGTTAGACTGCTCCAGGTTCTGGTTTTTATTCTATAGTCTCTTCTCCACAGTCCATACACGTCTGACTCCTTCCTGTAATCCCAATCTTGATTCCTCTCCAGACCCCCCCTAAGAGACTGCAGACACGTTAAAAGACAAGAGATATAGTCAGAGATTGCAGACAGGATACAAGAGATGGCTAGAGGCTGCGGACAGGATACAGGAAGTGGTTAGAGGCTGCAGACATGGTACAAGAGGTGTTCGGAACATGTGCACAGGATACAGGAGGCAGTCAGAGGATGTGGAAATGGTACAGGTGGTGGTCAGAGTATGCAGACATGTAGGGGGAGCAGACAGAGGGGTTCCCCGTGTAAGGGGTGCACACAGAGGGATCAGTCATGTAGGGGATCACACAATGGGATGAAGTCCTGATAAGAGCTGTCACAGGTGGGCCCTCACACAGGACACATGGCAGGCAGGGCAGTGAGGTTGGCACACACAGGGTGATCAGGTTCCTGTTCTTAGGGGAGGTGGGGTCCTGATCCCCAGGGAAGATGGGGTCCCTAGGTAAGATGAAGTCCCTGTTGCCAGGGGAGATGGAGTTCCTGCCCCCAGGTGAGATAGGATCCCTGTCCCAGAGTGAGAAGGGGGTCCCTGTCCTCAGGGGGAGAAGGGGGTCTCTTTCTTGGGGGGAGGGGGTCCCTGTCCTCAGGGGGGGGAGGGGGTCCCTGTCCTCAGGGGGGGGGGGTCCCTGTCCTCGGGGGGGGGGGGGGTTGTCCCTGTCCTCGGGGAAGATGGAGTGGGATATGGGATGGTCTCACTTACCATGACATGCAGGTCCCTCATTTATGGTCATCTGGGCTCCCTCAAGCAGCACGGATGTGCGATCAGCATACCCCCAGGGAGCACAACTGCGGCTTGACAATCTGGCAGCAATTGATGGGTATAGTATCTGCGTTTGATGGCACAGTGGGGGCAATTTTTGGGTACAGTGGTTGCGTTTGATGGGCGCAGTGAGGCGTTTGATGGGCGTAGTGAGGCGTTTGATGGGCACAGTGGCTGCGTTTGACGGGACAGTGGCTGCGTTTGCTGGGTGCAGTAAGGCATTTGCCGGGCACAGTGAGGCATTTGCTGGGCGCAGTGAGGTGTTTGATGGGTGCAGTGAGGCGTTTGACGGGCACAGTGAGGCGTTTGCTGGGCGCAGTGAGGCGTTTGATGGGCACAGTGGCTGCGTTTGAAGGGCACAGTGGCAGCGTTTGCTGGGTGCAGTGAGGTGTTTGATGGGCACAGTGAGGCGTTTGACGGGCACAGTGAGGTGTTTGATGGGCACAGTGAGGCGTTTGATGGGCACAGTGGCTGCGTTTGACGGGCACAGTGGCTGCGTTTGCTGGGTGCAGTGAGGTGTTTGCTGGGTGCCCTGAGGTGTTTGATGGGCGCAGTGGCTGCGTTTGACGGGCACATTGAGGCATTTGCCAGGCACAGTGAGGTGTTTGATGGGTGGAGTGGCAGCATTTGACGGGCACAGTGAGGCGTTTGATGGGTGGAGTGGCTGCATTAGACGGGCACAGTGAGGCGTTTGATGGGCGCAGTGGCTGCGTTTGCTGGGCACAGTGAGGCGTTTGCTGGGAGAACAATGTACTGTACTTGGACTCAGTGCTATGTACCGGGTCCCGCCCCCCTCTCCAAGCTCCGGTCTGTCCGCCCGCCCCCTCGAGTCCATAATTTTTCTGGACCCTGGACATACATAAGATTTGCGAATGCGCGATTCACGTTTTTTAGGGTGGTGGGCGGGGCTGTTCCTGACGCTTAACCACCTCTCCGCCCGCCCACTCGAGAGCATAATATTTCTCGTCCCAGCATTGTAGGATCGATCACCGCAGGTAGCTCAGGATAGGCACTACAAGTCCCAGCATTGCAGGATCGATTATAGGCACTACAAGTCCCAGCATTGCAGGATCGATCACCGCAGGTAGCTCAGGATAGGCACTACAAGTCCCAGCATTGCAGGATCTATTATAGGCACTACAAGTCCCAGCATTGCAGGATCGATTATAGGCACTACAAGTCCCAGCATTGCAGGATTGATCACTGCAGGTAGCTCAGGATAGGCACTACAAGTCCCAGCATTGCAGGATCGATTTTAGGCACTACAAGTCCCAGCATTGCAGGATCTATCATAGGCACTACAAGTCCCACCATTGCAGGATCAATTATAGGCACTACAAGTCCCAGCATTGCAGGATTGATCACTGCAGGTAGCTCAGGATAGGCACTACAAGTCCCAGCATTGCAGGATCGATTTTAGGCACTACAAGTCCCAGCATTGCAGGATCTATCATAGGCACTACAAGTCCCAGCATTGCAGGATCTATCATAGGCACTACAAGTCCCAGCATTGCAGGATCTATCATAGGCACTACAAGTGCCAGCATTGCAGGATCGTTAATAGGCACTACAAGTCCCAGCATTGCAGGATCGATTTTAGGCACTACAAGTCCCAGCATTGCAGGATCGTTAATAGGCACTACAAGTCCCAGCATTGCAGGATCGATTATAGGCACTACAAGTCCCAGCATTGCAGGATCTATCAAAACAGGTAGCTCAGCATGGTTGGTAAAAAATGATACTGGGTAACAAGGAAGGAATTAGTGTTGGAACGCACAGCCCAGTGTTGGTGTTGTCTGTAATGTCACTTCCGTGACATTATCTGATGGTTTCGCTGAACTGTATTGCCGAAAATCATTTGTACCGCACGGCGCGAGTGTTTGGAACGCTTCGCGCATGCGCAGTACGAAATTTCTGCCCGCAACGTCACTTCCGTAGCATAGTGTGATAGGCAGCAAAATATGACACTACACCGCCTTCCCGCTGCTCGAAGTTTTTAATGCGCATGTGCAGATTTCTGCTCACCAGCCAGACTGCTCACATGACATCAGATTCAGTCCTGTCTTCTGCTGATTTCCTGTAGCAAGGCGGTTTACTAAATATAGAGGGAACCTCATTTATTTTAATGTCCCCAGTCTGTGTAAAATAAAACAATTTTGGCTGCAATTCTGAGCTCTTCACTGGGGATGACACCAGCAGTGCCCAATTTCCAGCAGTAGATGTCCTCAGTCTATTAATTGATGCTCAGCGTGATTTCCTACTGCAATGCAGGGAGTCATGACCCCTCCTACACTCAGTGGCCCCTCCTACACTCAGTGTGGCCCCTCCTACGCTCAGTGTGGCCCCCCCTACACTCAGTGGTCCCTCCTACGCTCAGTGTGGCCCCTCCTACACTCATTGGTCCCTCCTATGCTCAGTGTGGCCCCTCCTACACTCAGTGGTCCCTCCTATGCTCAGTGTGGCCTCTCCTACACTCAGTGGTCCCTCCTACGCCCAGTGTGGCCCCTTCTACGCTCAGTGTGGTCCCTCCTACACTCAGTGGCCCCTCCTACACTCAATGGTCCCTCCTATGCTCAGTGTGGCCCCTCCTACACTCAGTGGTCCCTTCTATGCTCAGTGTGGCCCCTCTTACATTCAATTGTTCCTCCTATGCTTAGTGTGGCCCCTCCTACACTCAGTGGTCCCTCTTACGCTCAGTGGTCCCTACTACACTCACTTTGGCCCCTCTTATACTGGGTGGTCCCTACTACACTCAGTTTGGCCCCTCTTACACTCAGTGGTCCCTACTACACTCAGTTTGGCCCCTCTTACACTTAGTGGTCCCTCTTACACTCAGTGGCCCCTCCTACACTAAGTGCTCCCTCCTACACTCAGTGGTCCCTCCTATGCTCAGTGTGTCCCCTCTTACACTCAGTGGTCCCTCCTACTTACAGTGTGGCCCCTCCTACACTCAGTGGCCCATCTTACACTCAGTGGTCCCTTCTATGCTCAATGTGGCCCCTCTTACACTCAGTGGTTCCTCCTATGCTTAGTGTGGCCCCTCTTACACTCAGTGGTCCCTCCTACACTCAGTGGCCCCTCCTATGCTCAGGGAGGCCCCTCAAGTGGCAACACTCCCACTCACTCGAGAAGGGAAATTTCAATGGGAACACTAATTCTGGTGATCACCAGGAAATTCTCTCACTTTTGAGGGATATCCTCTCACTTCCTGTTTGGCTGTGGGACAGGAAGTGAAAGGAAATCTCCCCCATGGGACACAGATGGCAAAAAAAACACACCAGGGTTATAATGCACCCTTACTTTATCCAAATCCTGCAATAAAACTTTTTTTTTTTTATCCTTAGCAAGGGTGTCAGGAGTCTGTGGTAATGAGCCCTTGTAGTTCTCCAGGGTACAGAGTTTAAGCCCCAGCCTGCTTCTTCACCAGAGCTTCTGATGATGAGGATTGACTTGCAGCCAAGAATGAGCTGCGGCGTGGTCGCACAGCCCACCAGGAAGTCGGCACAGCGCTAATCACAGGCAGTGAGACCTTGTCCCGATGCGTGGCTGCAGAGACGGGGAAAATGTCTCACTGCCTGTGATTAGCGCAGTACTGACTTCCTGGCGGGCTCTGTATGTGGGCTGTGCAAACACGCCGGAGCTCATCCTTACTTGCAGCAAGCTGGAACCAGAACGCGCCCCTTAGGTACACCCAGCTGATGATGTGGCGATCACTTGCGTGTGCAAGCAGCCAACACGCCAAGATCAGGGCAGGCAGCAAACAAGTACAACCGGAAACAGCCATTAGGATCAGTACATGAGCAGCCAGCCACAGCCTACTCAGAGAACTGTGCTATTGCTCAGACCCTATCACTTGCCCTGAGAATGTCTTCTATAGACTAGTAAACTAGGAGGCGGGCCAGGAAGTGATGAAAGGGAAGGAAATAAAAGTCTACAGAATAGCAGCCGACGCCCATAAGTGAGCACAGCCAGACCACATGTGTGAAAGGAATCAGGGCAGAGGAACATTTCAGCAAGAGTACACAAGCAAGAAACTGCAGGCCAACTTGTGGCAAAGGGGCGTTAAGGTGCAACATTTTGAGGGAGATTTATAACCCCTGTAAGTTTTAGTTTTTTTTCCAAATCACAGAGATTCGCCTTCACTTCCTGTCCCGTAGTCACAACAGGAAGTGAGAGAAAATCCATCCAAAGTGAGGGAATCCCAGAACTAGTGTCCCCATTGGAAGATTTCCCCCTCTATTCTTTTTCTGGTGACAACCTAGATTGCAGGTTTAACTTCTGGTAAAATGGTAAACAGGAGAAATGGAAAGGGTGACCCCCCCCCTAACGGGGACACAGACGGCAATAAAAAACTGACAGGGGTTCTAATCCTCCACTGTATCCAAAAAAAAAAGCCTTTAGTTATATCTTAACCAGATGAGTACCAGCCTGTATAAACTCTTTTACTGCTGTGATACTTTGACAATTACTCTGTTATGGAACGCAAACATGAATTTTATACATCTAGTTCTTTCTATTGGTGGGATTTAACAACTTGTTTTTTAGCAAAAAAGTTTAATTTACTTTAATGCAAAAATACCAGAACAGTAAGGGAAACCCTGCAAATTACCCCTTTTATGGAACATACCCCAAGGTTTGGTCAGAATTTTTTGAAAATGAAAACATATGCTGGCACTGAGGGGGTTAAAACATGGAGTTTGGTAATTCTCAAGGCACCCCAACAGGGGTGCCCAACCTTTTGAGGAGCGAGGGCCACTTTAGCGACTTGGTAACCGGTCGCACGCCACAATGAGCGTGGCGTAAGGTGACCACTGACCAGATTCTCAAAATGAAATCAGGGGACATTTTTTTTTGGGCAAATGGTAAACGATTTTATAAGCATATATTCCTCAAATTATATATGCAGTGGATGTGGTATATGTTTATGGAAGGATTATATGTTATATACGTTATTTCTCACATTTCGTCCATGAGATAAAAAAAGATAATTATTAGAATTTTTTGGGCTACGACTACCAAATGTTAAGAAGATAAGATGGAGATAAAACTTTTCAATGCATATTTTGTATTTTATTCTTGCCAAAGAATTTTGGTTCAACAATAACAATGAACAATAAATGAACAATTCAGAACAGTAAAATATTGCATTGTAACAACACGTAGGATACCTTTGAACATAAATAATCAAATGTTAATAGCGAACATAGTATAAGATAACATAAGACTACAAATGTTATAAAAATACTGGAGGAGTTTTACAGCAAAAAAAAAACCCCATCAAACACAGACACTGTGCCATCAAAAGCTGCCACTGTGCCATCAAACGCTGCCACTGTGCCATCAAAAAAGCTGCCACTGTGCCATCAAAAGCTGCCACTGTGCCCTCAAAAGATGCGACTGTGCCCATCAAATGCTGCGACTGTGCCCATCAAATGCTGCGACTGTGCCCATCAAACGCAGCCACTGTGCCATCAAACGCTGTCACTGTGCCCAAAGCGCTGCCACTGTGCCATCAAGCGCTGCGACTGTGCCCATCAAATACTGCGACTGTGCCCATCAAACGCAGCCACTGTGCCCAAACGCAGCCAGTGTGCCCATCAAATGCAGCCACTGTGCCAAACACTGCCAGTGTGCCACAAATGCTGCCACTGTTCCAAATGCTGCCACTGTGCCCTTCAATGCTGCCACTGTGCCAGTGTGCCCAATGCCAGTGTGCCCAATGCTGCCAGTGAGCCCAAATGCTGCCAGTGTGACAAAATCTGCCAGTGTGACAGTGTGCCCCCCACCCGCTCGCCTTCTGCCCGGCACTTACCCTGATCGTGAGGCAGCGGGTGACGGCAACGAGCGTGTCCTTCATGCGTCTCCTGCACTTCTTCTCCCGTCCTCGCCTCCCATCAGGCGTCCAATAGCGGCGCTCGTTGTTTTAGCAAATCAGATGACAGGTAACCAGACCTGAGCAACCTGATTGGCTGTGAGGCGGGTCAGTGTTAGGGAAGCAATGTATTTGGTTCTCTAACACAGAAATGAGTAATCAGCGAACGCACAGCAGCAGTGCGCCCGCTGTTTACCCTTTTGGAAGCCTATTAGAGCCCATGGCTCTAATCAGGAAGCCTATTTGAGCCTATGGCTCTAATCAGGCATTTCCAAAGAAACCCAGCCGCTGTAATTCATATGCCCGCCGTCCGACAAGCGCCGGGCACATGAATAGTGGGCAGCAGCAGCGACCATAGATAGATTCATGCATTGCATGAATCTATCTGTGAGAGAGCGAGTGACAGGAGAGGGGGGGCGGCGCTACTGCGCCCTTTATAGACGCACTGCCGCGGAGTATGGTTTTTGCACAATTGAATATCACATATATTTGATTATATTTTTATATATAATCAATTGTGTGTGTGTATATATATACATATACACACACACACATATATATATATATATATATATATATATATATATATATATATATATATATATATACATATATACATACATATATATATATATATATATATATATATTATTTATATATATATATATATTATATATTTTTATTATTTATACACACACATATATAGCCACATGAGTGCCCATGAGTGCTGCCTGTCAGTGCCCACCAGTGAAGGAGAAAATTTTTAGCTGCTAGCATAAAAACTCACCTGCTTGTGACCATTCACCCTGTACTTTTTGACTACAATTCCCATAGTGCCTTGCTTGCAGGACTGGAGGGAATGGGAGGAACGCTGTACTCTGTCCTCTCCCCTATGCTGCCAGGAGCGGATTGGAGGAGGGAGCAGTGGTAGGAGGAGGGGGGCGGGATGTTGTTAGAGTCATGTCATGCAATAGATTTTTTAGCTGAGGAGGACTACACTAGCACAGCATAGGCAGGCTGGAGCCGTTCCAGCTCCTTCTCTACAGTCTACCCAGCGCTGCATGTGCTATCTCGTGGGCAACGCCCCCGTCCACCGGGAAACGCCCCGTCCATCGGGAAACGCCCCCGTCCACCGGGAAACGCCCCCGTCCATCGGGAAAACTGCTGCAGCCTGGCTGCCCAAATACTGACTGGCAAAAAAGGACCGGGACAAATAGCGGGGACAAGCGGGCTCCGGGGATCATAGTCGGAAAACGGGGACGTCTGGTCACCCTGACCTTGATCTTCAATTCTTCCTCAGGATTCCTGCAGCTGGTTGCTGCTGTCCCCCAGGTGGTTGCTGCTGGCTGTCCTCCAGGGCTGGTACTGCTGTTGGGTACTGCTGTTGGGTACTGCTGGCGGTGACTGCTGTCCGAGATCGCGAGTTCCTGTGCTTTAGTGTGACAGAAGCATGCAGCTGCAGTAGAGAGCAGAGCCGATGCTTCCTGTCTCAGAGTGCATTTGGTATCACTCCGCCTGTGAAGGAGTCGGCGCTATACAGGAAGCATCGGCTCTGCTTCCTCTAGCGGCGTATCCATTCTTCGCGCTGATGCTCGGAGATGGCGGGTCGGGAACACGCGATCTGGTCTTGCCGACCCGCCATCTCAGAGCAAGATGTGGCGGGCCACATCGGAAGGCGCCAAGGGCCACATGTGGCCCACAGGCCAGCGGTTGGGCACCCTTGACTTAGGCAGTGAAACTGATCAAATCACCTGTGCAAAATAATGGTGAAGCCTGAAAACATGTCTTGTTGGGGCGCCTTGAGGACTGGAGTTGAGAAACCTTGCTCTAGATACATTACTGTACTGATCATACCCAGAGGGAGAAGGAGGTAAGGGGGTTATTGTATGGATGCCCATGTAGGAAGTTAGCAATTGTACCTGAATAGTGTCTGGTTACAGGAGACAGTGTCATCAGGTGCTAGATCCCTTTTAGCCACTTACTGACTGCAATTCATAACAATATTGCCAAAAGTATTGGGACACCTGCCTTTGCACACACATGAACTTTAATGACATCCCAGTCCGTAGGGTTCAATATTGAGTTGGCCCACCATTTGCAGCTAAAACCGCTTCAACTCTTCTGGGAAGGCTGTCCACAAGGTTTAGGAGTGTGTCTATGGGAGTGTTTGACCATTATTTCTGAAGCGCATTGTGAGGTCAGACACTGATGTTGGATGAGAAGGCCTGGCTCGCAGTCTCTGCTCTAATTCATTCCATAGGTTTTCTATAGGGTTGAGATCAGGACTCTGTGCAGGCCAGTCAAGTTCCTCCACCCCAAACTCACTCATCCATGTCTTTATGGACCTTGCTTTGTGCTCTGGTCCAAATCATTTGGTGGAGGGGGGATTACGGCGTTTTTTTTGTTTTTCAGGGGTTGGGCTTGGCCCCTTAGTTCCAGTGAAGGGAACTCTTAAGGTGTCAGCATACCAAGATATTTTGGACAATTTCATGTTCCCAACTTTGTGCGAACCGTTTGGGGATGACCCCTTCCTGTTCCAACATGACTGCGCACCAGTGCACAAAGCAAGGTCCATAAAGACATGAATGAGTGAGTTTGGGGTGGGGGAACTTGACTGGCCTGCACAGATTTCCACCCGATAGAATAATTTGGGATGAATTGGAGACTGCGAGCCAGGCCTTCTCATCCAACATCAGTGTCTGACCTCACAAATGCGCTTCTGGAAGAATGGTTAAACATTCCCATAGACACACTCCTAAACCTTGTGGACAGACTTCCCAGAAGAGTTGAAGCTGTTATAGCTGCAAAGGGTGGGCCAACCCAATACTTAACCCTATGGACTAAGACTGGGATGTCATTAAAGTGCATGTGTGTAAAGGCAGGCGTCACAATACATTTGGCAATAGTGTATATAACCGCAGTATCTTTTTTTCTTCAGCCGGCGACTGGCTTTCTCATGAAAGTGGTCCATGCTGCTCATGAGCTCACCGGTGTTTCCCAGACCTACCGTTTTTACCGGCACACCCTAGAAATGGGCTGATGGTGTGGCCAGCTAGTCAGCGGCAATAGACTAGATCACCTTTGATCTCCTCTATGGCCTTGGAGGTCCGGGGCAACGTCATAACGTCACTTCCTGTCCAAGGTGGAAGTAAATAATTTTGATTAGTGATTTTGATTAGCGCCCACATATGAAAACTGTGTTCAAACCACAGATGTGAGGTATAGCCGCGATTGGTAGAGCGAGAGCAATAATTCTAGCCCTAGACCTCCTCTGTAACTTAAAATATGCAACCTGTAGAATTTTTTTAAAACGTCGCCTGTGGAGATTTTTAAGGGTAAAAGTTTGTCGCCATTTCACGAGCGGGCGCAATGTTGAAGCCTGACATGTTGGGTATCAATTTACTCGGCGTAACATTATCTTTCACAATAAAAAAAAAAATATTGGGTTTACTTTACTGTTGTCTTATTTTTGAATTCAGAGAAGTGTTTTTTTTCCAAAGTGCACTTGTAAGACCGTTGCGCAAATACCTTGTATCAAAGTATTGCAACAACCGCCATTTTATTCTCTAGGATGTTAGAAGAAAAAATGTATATTGTTTGGGGGTTCCAAGTAATTTTCTAGCAAAAAAAAGGTTTTTAACTTGTAAACAAATCTCAAAAAGAGGCTCAGTCCTTAAACTGGAGTTCCACCCACTTATACAACTCTTCAGCATCCCTCACTAAACTGTGCACTGTAAACAAATTGTATATTTTTTTTATTTTTTTTTCAGCACAGACTGTATATCTGCTGTATTCATTTTTCACTTCCTCCTCCCTGGCCGCGGCCCATCGCATCATTTCCTGTTTGCAATGCCTCCTTGGAAGGGGCAGAAACTTCCTCTCAAACTGCCGTTGCTATGGAAACCTGACCTGAAACCTATTACACTGCTTATGCTGCACTGAGCATGTACGAGATCTGCAAGGATGAGATCCAGGAAGAAATACAGTCTGGCTTCAGATGCCCACACTTAAGATGGCCACGGCCTGCTGCAAGTTTATAAAATAACAAACTACTGCTAAAAACTAACAAAACAGACCTTAGTTTACAGACTTACTTTACTAGAATACATTAAGCTTGTGTATTATAGGGGTATTTTTATTTAAAAAGTATAATTTTGTCCGGAACACCGCTTTAAGTGGTTAAACTTGTAAACAAAAAGTGCCAGAAAAGGCCTGGTCTTCAAGTCGTTAGGTGGAGCCTTCCTGCAGTGATGTCAGGGCCCATATATAAGCCAGGTGTGGAAGAGCCTTAGGGCATATGGGGCATGGGAGCAAAGTAGGGTTGCCACTTTTTTAAAACCAAACTCTTTAGTAGTGCACAGCATTCTTTTTTTTTTTTTTGTAATATACACTTTAGGATTGTAATAGACCTGGGACACCTTTGGGCACTCCAAAGAGAATAGTAATGTGGCACACATAATGCCCCTCACGCTCCTGTCAGGTCCTGTTCCGAGCCACACTTCTGTCCACTAAATGCGATTGGCAATGTTTTGTGAAGTGACTCCAGAATGAATGTCTGTGTGATGTGAGTGTTTTGTGCCATTTTCCAAGTACCACTGGTAAAGTGCAGCAACCTTATTTTATGTGCACGTTCCTTCCTTTGAGGCTATAAGGGTCAAGGGCCGGGAATGTCATGTGAAGGCCTCTATCATGGAGTGGTGCACAATATGGTGGAGGGTATAGCCCCAGCAGTATGGTTGGTGTTCTAGAAAGGAGAGGGGCAGGGCACGGACTTATACTTTTGGTGCCATTACAAGCCAATCACAAAGACTTTCTTACAAGCAGAATAAGGAAGGTGAGGGGTCAATAGACGGGTCCCGTAGAGAAAAGATGGGGATGTAGGAGAGAAGAGTTCAGTGTGCATCAAGTTACAAGAAAACTAATTCCTGGCAGGTTCAACACAAAGTTTACCATGCTTGAAGAGAATGCCGCACCAGCGGCATTTCCCTGTACCAGTTAAAACTTGGTATCACATATCACTATAAACGCAAATTGAAATGCATTTTCATGCATGGACTCCTTAGGTGAAATAAATAAATAAAATTAATATAATGGGTGATGTATAGTCCAGTGAAAATAATATTGTGATAATGAATCCGTGGATCAAACCCTATATCAGCTAGGGATAAGGTGCATAATGCAGTGACATGAGTGTCAGTCCAAATAAAGACAGGTAAACTATGAAGGTGCTGGTGATCACTCTCTGAAGTGCAGTGAAGAGTGGTGGGTAGCTTCTGTTCTTCTGTGGAGCTAGATATAGATGTCCCCTTACCTTACTGCTGTAAGGTAACGGCATGTGTGTGCAATCTTTCTTGTGGGACCTCTGTGTTTCCCCAGGTTAGCGTCCCCCCAGAATGGGCTCTCTCCGGGTCCAGTGCAGCTGCTGTGAGTATCCTAGTGGGCGTCCCCTTTTTGGCCTTGTGGTGGTATGTAAACCTCACAGATAGGGCAAGAGGGATGCTCGATAGTGTAGTATTTCCAACAAGTTTTTTTATTGTATATAGATTAAAAAATTACTCACATTTCAACAAACATAGCTTGCATGTAAAAAAACGAGCAGCGAGCTCGTACCTCACTTCCGGTATCTCCTATTCTTCTTATTATTGGGAATAGGAGATACCGGAAGTGAGGTACGAGCTCGCTGCTCGTTTTTTACATGCAAGCTATGTTTGTTGAAATGTGAGTAATTTTTAAATCTATATACAATAAAAAACTTGTTGGAAATACTACACTATTAAGCATCCCTCTTGCCCTATCTGTGAGGTTTACATACCACCATAAGGCCAAAAAGGGGACGCCCACTAGGATACTCACAGCAGCTGCACTGGACCCGGAGAGAGTCCATTCTGGGGGACGCTAACCTGGGGAAACACAGAGGTCCCACAAGAAAGATTGCACACACATGCTGTTACCTTACAGCAGTAAGGTAAGGGGACATCTATATCTAGCTCCACAGAAGAACAGAAGCTACCCACCACTCTTCACTGCACTTCAGAGAGTGATCACCAGCACCTTCATAGTTTACCTGTCTTTATTTGGACTGACACTCATGTCACTGCATTATGCACCTTAGCCCTAGCTGATATAGGGTTTGATCCACGGATTCATTATCACAATATTATTTTCACTGGACTATACATCACCCATTATATTAATTTTATTTATTTATTTCACCTAAGGAGTCTATGCATGAAAATGCATTTCAACTTGCATTTATAGTGATATGTGATACTATGTTTTATCTGTCTATTTATACTACTGCGTCCAAGGAATTTTATGTATGAAGATTCACTTTAATTTACGTTTGCAGTGATATGCGTTTTTGCACGAAGCTATTTATGCACATTATGCACTTTTTTCCACGTTTACACGCCATGCGTTTTTATTGTCACTTGTCAGTTTAAGTGATTTTATCCACGAAGCAATTTCACACTCTTATTCTAAATTATTGTACAGCGCAACACTACTTTTTATCTATATATCTTTTGGGTTCTGACATTTCCTTTAGCGTTTGCTGCAGTACTTGGTCATTCTGTCACATACTAGGCTGGCGCAGGGATACATACCGTAAAATATTTCAATGGACCAGCCAGGGAAAAACAATACCAAAATCCTTGTCTCTTCCGGCTCCGTTCATCAGAGGCGATGGGGGCAGTGTTGCCAACCGCCCGTAGATTTACGGACAGCCCGTAAAAACAGGGCGTTTTTCGGCGTCTGTAAATGTCCGTAGCTGCAAATATGTGCCAGTAAAAAAGATA
>JAQSEC010001304.1:0-13333 GCA_028564925.1 Lithobates sylvaticus | reverse complement strand
CCCAGCACATGTCATGCCATCCCTCCGCCCACAGCTTGCAGCTGCCAGCTCCGTGTACTTTCTTTAACAGGGATATACAATGTAATACTGACATATAATCACACACATAGGTTGGACTTGATAGACTTGTGTCTTTTTTCGACCTCACCTACTATGTAACTATGTAACAGCAGAATAGCTGAATAGATACCTAAAATGTATCTGTACAAAACTGCAAGGTGTCTGTTCCTACCTTTATTCACTTTATAGCACCCATAGATCTCATAATCTGGGGCTCCCTATTGTGCAAACACTGCCCTTCATTTAGAATTAGCCCTTTGACCTACCCACTGTCATCTCTTACCGCTCACCATTAAATACACGTTACAGTCTGATCGTACAACCTTTGTACAATCGATTTTGGCTTAACCGACACTGTAATATGAGGACCTACCTAATCTATCCAATCAATTTTTATCTCGTAGGCCCTTGTCCTACATGTAGTTGAAGGCAGGTGCAGTCCACTTTTTCCACTGCAGGTGGCGCTCATCCACAGCAGCGTTGCAAGGGGAGAGGAAGTCAAGAGAAACACAGTTCCTCTATGGTTTCCAGGGTCACTGGGGAAGCTATTTGATTGCGGCCCCATGTGACTCTAGGAGCCATCTTGGGTCAGGCAGAATTCATTTAACCAGTTCAGGTACACCCCATAGCAGTTTTACTGCTACAGGGCCACCCTGTGCGCCAGATCATGTATATATACGTGATCCGGCTCTTCTGGGTAGGGGCCTGGGTGCGGGAGCCCAGCGGTGGGTACCACGGACTCAATTTACGTCGGCACCCGCCGATGATCCAGCAGAGAGGCAGAACTGCAGTCTGCCTATGTAAACAAGGCAGATCGCTGTTCTGACAGTAGGGAAGGCATGTGTCTCTGCAAAGCAGGGACTAGGAGCCATTACTTCCCCTAGTGAAATCACCTCCCACACTGCAATAAAACACTGGCTAGGCACACAGTTAGCCCTTTAGTCGCCCCTGATGTTAACCTCTTCCCCGCCAGTGTAATTAGTACAGTGACGGTGCATATTTTCAGCACTGATCACTGTATTAAAGGGGTTGCAAAGGTTCACGTTTTTTCACCTTAATGCATCCTATGCATTAAGGTGAAAAAACATCCGACAATACTGGCCCCCCCAGCCCCCTCGTTTTACTTAGCTGAGCCTGTTTACCTGCTGCGCTCGCCCCCGATGTCCTCTTTGCCGCTTAGCCTGGCCGTTGATTGGCTAGAGTGGATGGATTGAAAGTAGAGCAGCCATTGGTGCGGAGGGGCAGGGCCGAGTGATACAGTGGGCGGCTATAGCCACTGGCTGTATCACGGGAGCGCGCCCGCAAGTACTAACCACCATGAGAGAGAGCTCACATGAAGGTGGTTATTTCTTGCGGGAGGAGCTGACACAGCCGCCGAAGAACCCCAGAAGACCATGTTTGGGGCCACTCTGTGCAAAACGAGCTGCACAGTGGAGGTAAGTATGATATGTTTTGTTATTTAAAAAAAAAAAAAATTACCTTTACAACCCCTTTAATGTCACTGGTTCCCAAAAAGTGTCAGTTTCTGAATGTCCGCCGCAATATCGAAGTCCCGCTATAAGTCACTGATTTTAGTAGTACAACATTTTTTTAATAAACATAGTTTGTAGATGCTATAACTTTTGCACAAACCAATCAATATACAATTATTGGGATTTTTTCCAAAAAATATGTAGTAGAATACATATTGGCCTAAATTTATGAAGGAATTTGATTTTTTTATAATTTTTTTGGATATGTTTTATCGCAGAAAGTAAAATTTTTTATTTTTTTCAAAATTGTCTTTTTTTGTTTATAGCGCAAAAAATAAAAACCGCAGAGGTGATCAAATACCACCAAAAGAAAGCTCTATTTGTGTGAAAAAAGGGCACATTTTATTCGGGTACAGCGCCGCACGACTGCGCATTTGTCAGTTAAAGTAACGCAGTGCCTTATCGCAAAAAATGCCTTGGTCATCAAGGGGGGTAAATCTTCCGGAGGTCAAGTGGTTAATGTATTAATGTTAATGTATTAAAGTCTGCAGCAGGAGTACTGGTCTACCAAATAAAGTATGTCCTACCAACGTGCGGCATATATACAGCCCTACGTAAACAGATTTCTGTGCTGAGAGTGTGCTCCTTGTACAGTCGTCCTGCACAAATTCTGTTCTCTGCAATCTGACTGTGTGTTTACTGCTGGCGCACCATGCTGCACCTCCCTACATAGTTGTTGGTAGATCTAAAGGAGAATAAATAGCACCCCCACGCATCCGCTAACACACGCGTTTTTGTGTGCACCAAACTGCATGATGCTGCAGCACCAAATGGTTCAGTGTGCCGTGATTTAGAAAAAGGGTCAACGACTTCCTTTCTGCATTTTCCACACACAGGGCAGCCTATTGAAATATATGGGTTGCAATACATGCGATGCCGGGGAATGTGTGGAAACATGCACTTGCTCGAGAGCACCTGTGGTGTGAACCTAACCTAAGTCCTGATGTTAGTTCACTACTTTATATTTAATTTAGAGTAGCTTTAAGCTACTGTATTTTTCGCTCCATAAGACGCACTTTTTTCCTCCCATAAAATGTCTCTGCGTCTTATGGAGCGAATACTGACCAGCCATCCCTCAGCCTCCCGCGAGTGCTGTGCGATCTCCCGCTGGGCCTGTCACTTGCAGAAGACCGAAGACAGATGGAGTATGGCCGCGACGGCTGCTCTGTCTTCTGAGACACACGCAGATGCATAAGGAATGTCAGTCTGTGCGAGGTGGAGGTGGCACAGGTCAGGCTGCATTTCATGGCACAGATCAGGCTGCATTTCATGGCACAGGTCAGGCTGCATTTCATGGCACAGATCAGGCTGCATTTCATGGCACAGATCAGGTTGCATTTTATGGCACAGGTCAGGCTGCATTTCATGGCACAGGTCAGGTTGCATTTTATGGCAAAGGTCAGGCTGCATTTTATTGGCACAGGTAAGGCTAAATTTAATTGACACAGGTAAGGCTACATTTAATTGGCACAGGTCAGGCTGCATTTTATTGGCACAGGCCAGGCTGCATTTAATTGGCACAGGTCAGGCTGTATTTTATTGGCAAAGGTAAGGCTACATTTAATTGGCACAGGCAAGGCTACATTTAATTGGCACAGGTCAGGTTGCATTTTATGGCACATGTCAGGCAGCATTTCATGGCACAGGTCAGGCAGAATTGCATGGCACAGGTCAGGCAGCATTTCATGGCACAGGTCAGGCAGCATTTCATGGCACAGGTCAGGCAGCATTTAATTGGCACAGGTCAGGCTGCATTTTATTGGCACAGGTAAGGCTACATTTAATTGACACAGGTAAGGCTACATTTAATTGGCACAGGTCAGGCTGCATTTTATTGGCACAGGTCAGGCTGCATTTAATTGGCACAGGTCAGGCTGCATTTTATTGGCAAAGGTAAGGCTACATTTAATTGGCACAGGCAAGGCTACATTTAATTGGCACAGGTCAGGTTGCATTTTATGGCACATGTCAGGCAGCATTTCATGGCACAGGTCAGGCAGAATTTCATGGCACAGGTCAGGCAGCATTTCATGGCACAGGTCAGGCAGCATTTCATGGCACAGGTCAGGCAGCATTTAATTGGCACAGGTCAGGCTGCATTTTATTGGCACAGGTAAGGTTACATTTAATTGGCAGTGGAAAGGCTGCATTTAATTGGCACTGGTAAGGCTGCATTTAATTGGCATGGGTCAGGCTGCATTTCATGGGCACTGGTAAATATTTTAGTACACCATTTGGTTCAGAATATTTTTTTTCTTGTTCTCCTCCTCTAAAACCTAGGTGCGTCTTATGGTCAGGTGCGTCTTACGGAGCGAAAAATATGATAAGTACACCCAGGCCTTGGATGTAGACCTACCAGAGCGAACAGATGCTGCGGCCTCCATTACCTTCAATGCAGCATGAAAGAATCGCTTCACCGACTACTTGTCTGTTTGGAGACATTCAGCTCCTCTTTTCCTCTCCTCTACAGACAAAGGCTTTGAAGAATCTCTTTCTAACAGAATATACAAGGTCTGATATCTGACAAGCATAACATGTGAAATCTGTACTCTGTAATTAAATCAAAATAAAGACACCAGGCTCCACGGTAGTAATTTAATGTCTATATTTGCAGGCAGTCATTACTCTGCTATTTACATTGCTATTTACATTTGATTTTTGCAGTGAGGATTAGAAATCATTTTGGGTTTGAGTGACTAGAGTACATATAAATAGCTCCCAACTGTCTCTGATTTTGAGGGACGGTCCCTGATTTGGAACAAATTCCCTCTGTCCCTCTTTCCTCCTCATTTGTCCCTCATTTTGGTTTGATCTATATAGTTGTTAGGAATGGTCCCGATGTTCGATCCCCCAAAACCCTCATTATAATGCCCTGTACACGCAGTCAGACTTTCCGACGGAAAATGCGCGATCGGATCGTGTTGTCGGAAAATCTGATCGTGTGTGGGCTCCATCTGACTTTTTTCGTCGGAATTTCCGACACACAAAGTTTGAGAGCTGGACCTAAAATTTTCTGATAACAAAATCCGATTGCGTAAATTCTGATCGTGTGTAGACAATTCCGACGGACAAAGTACCACGCATGCTCAGAATAAATGAAGAGACGAAAGCTATTGGCTACTGGCACGTTTATAGTCCCGACGTACGTGTTAAACGTCACCTCATTCAGAACAATCAGATTTTCTGACAACTTTGTGCGACCGTGTGTATGCAAGACAAGTTTGGCCCAAAATCCGTTTGGGCCAAAATCTGACGGATTTTGTCGTCGGAATGTCCGACCGTGTGTACAGGGCATTAGAGTTTACTGGATGTCCACAATGTTGGCCTCTGCCTCACTTTCTAGGGCCTCTACCTCTGTTATTACAGGGTTGCCTCCCTAGGTGAGGATGATTTGGAGTATGGGGATAGGGAGGTCTGTTCTTAGGGCCCTAAGAATTGGAGAATCCACTTTTAGGGCCTTATTTATGTTGAAAAAAGGGCACATTTTATTTGTGTACAGCCTCGCACGATCGCGCATTTGTCAGTAACGCAGTGCTTTATCGCAAAAAATGGCTTGGTCATGAAGGGGGGTAAATCTTCCGGAGGCCAAGTGGTTAATGTATTGGTTAAAGTCTGCAGCAGGAGTACTGGTCTACCAAATAAAGTACGTCCTACCAACGTGCGGCATATATACAGCCCTACGTAAACAGATTTCTGTGCTGAGAGTGTGCGCCTTGTACAGTCGTCCTGCACAAATTCTGTTCTCTGCAATCTGACTGTGTGTTTACTGCTGGCGCACCATGCTGCACCTCCCTACATAGTTGTTGGTAGATCTAAAGGAGAATAAATGGCACCCCCACGCATCCGCTAACACACACGTTTTTGTGTGCACCAAACTGCATGATGCTGCAGCACCAAATGGTTCAGTGTGCCGTGATTTTGGAAAAGGGTCAACGACTTCCTTTCTGCATTTTCCACACACAGGGCAGCCTATTGAAATATATGGGTTGCAATACATGCGATGCCGGGGAATGTGTGGAAACATGCACTTGCTCGAGAGCACCTGTGGTGTGTACCTAGCCTAAGTCCCGATGTTAGTTCACTACTTTATATTTAATTTAAGTTTAAGCTACTGTATTTTTCGCTCCATAAGACACACTTTTTTCCTCCCAAGAAATGTCTCTGCGTCTTATGGAGCGAATACTGACCAGCCACCCCTCAGCCTCCCGCGAGCACCGTGCGATCTCTCGCTGGGCCTGTCACTTGCAGAAGACCGAAGACAGATGGAGTATGGCCGCGACGGCTGCTCTGTCTTCTGAGTGACACGCGGATGCATAAGGAATGTCAGTCTGTGCGAGGTGGAGGTGGCACAGGTCAGGCTGCATTTCATGGCACAGATCAGGCTGCATTTCATGGCACAGGTCAGGCTGCATTTCATGGCACAGGTCAGGCTGCATTTCATGGCACAGGTCAGGCTGCATTTCATGGCACAGGTCAGGCTGCATTTCATGGCACAGATCAGGCTGCATTTCATGGCACAGGTCAGGCTGCATTTCATGGCACAGATCAGGCTGCATTTCATGGCACAGATCAGGCTGTATTTCATGGCACAGGTCAGGCTGCATTTTATGGCACAGGTCAGGCTGCATTTCATGGCACAGATCAGGCTGCATTTCATGGCACAGGTCAGGCTGCATTTCATGGCACAGGTAAGGCTACATTTAATTGGCACAGGTAAGGCTGCATTTAATTGGCACAGGTAAGGCTACATTTAATTGGCACAGGTCAGGCTGCATTTTATTGGCACAGGTAAGGCTAAATTTAATTGGCACAGGTCAGGCTGCATTTTATTGGCAAAGGTAAGGCTACATTTAATTGGCACAGGCAAGGCTACATTTAATTGGCACAGATCAGGTTGCATTTTATGGCACGGAGTTTCAGCGGAGTTCAGCGGAGTTCCGATGGAGTTCCGCTGAAACTGTCTTGCGTACACACGATCACACCAAAGGCCGACCGTCAAGAACGCGGTGATGTACAACACGTACGACAGGACTAGAAAAAGGAAGTTCATTAGCCAGTAGCCAATAGCTGCCGTCTCGTACTTGCTTCAGAGCATGCGTCGTTTTTGGTCCGTCGGAACAGCATACAGACGAGCGGTTTTCCCGATAGGAATTGGTTCCGTCGGAAATATTTAAAACGTATTCTATTTCTAGGTCCGTCAGAATTTTCGAAAAAAAAAAAAGTCTGATAAGGAATATCCGATGAAAAGATTCCATCTGACTTTTTCTGCCGGAAAGTCCGACCGTGTGTACGCGGCATTAGCCTCGCTCTCAGCATCCATTAAGTGGTTGTCCATCATTAGAAAATTATCTGCTCTCAATGGGCAATAATCAGTGGGTAGAAGGCTTGCCCCTAATCTTCTCCAAAAGCCCTGTCCTGGTTGGGTCTGTCGCAACCACTGTCAGTTTTTTGCCATCTGTGGGGAGATTTCCTTCCCTTTTCTATAGCCAAACAGGAAATGAGAGGAAATCCCTTACAATGTCACCTCAGCTGTCACCAGTTCACCAGAACTACTGTCCTCATTTCTCTCCAATTCCTGTTCCGGTGGCAATCCAAAATTTGGGATTTTCTTTCACTTTTACTTATAACAGTCACCAGGACAAATAGAAAGGTTGAATCTCCCCAATAGAGGCACAGGCAACAATCAAAACCTGATAGGTGTTCTAATCCCTGTCCAATTTACCCAAAACCAACAAAAAGTTTGCCTTTAACTATACTCGAGGCTATGTTCACACTTTGTGCGTGTCGGTAAGGCGTGCAAATTGTGCACTTTCCTGACACAGACAGAAGCATAATGGCATATGTTAATGCAAGCATTTTCGCACACGTCAAAATGTAAGGTGCAGCAACACCATGTGGTCTAGTGCAGTGCAATTTTGCTAGGGCTCAGAGACTTCCTTTGCACATTTCTCGCCCATAGAGCAGCCCATTAAAATGAATGGGATGCGCTACACATGAAACTTGCAGAAACAGATGCTTGCTGCATTGCACCTGCATGGTGTGAACAGAGCCTAAAGCTGGTCACCCAGGACGTTTCTCATTAGAAAGTAAAGACAAAGCCAGCACCATTTGGGGAGAGAAGCAGAGAGAAGGACATGTTCCTAACCTACCCTCTCCTGACAGCTGTCAGCTGGTGGATGTCTGTCTGCCAACTTAAATGTAAGACTGCCTTTAATTTAGTCTAAAACCCCTATGGTGAATATAGGCTGTAAAGAGCATGATAATTGGCATAATCTTCACAGAGATCCATTAGGTTGTTTGGGTTTAGGAACAAATCTTCATCTTTCAGATGTGCATAAGACCTTTGTTATGAGTTCATATTCTTCAAAACATGAAAAAAATATGATTGATAACGTCTAAAAACATTTACTTTCTATGTGATTATTACGTACACATTTAAAGGTAGAGAATAAAATAAAATATAATTCTAATATAATGAGAAAATAATATAGTAAGAATATAATCAAAAGCATAATATCTAAAAACATAAAAAAGTGGCCTTGTCCCCAAATGCCAGAAAAAGCAACATAGCAACATATATTTTCCTGGTGTTGTACCTTCTGCTAACATAACACATACTAGCATCCAATGACTTTGAACCTATTGTAGTTGACCACATAGTATGTGATGCAACACACAAACCTGTTTCATCACTGAGCTTCTGCTTGACCCTACCCGCTTGATCTGCTACCAGACCCCAGCTTGCTCACCTCCTGGTGGGGAGATCCTGAGGACCGCTACTTGGCACTAGCATGCAAGCAAAACTGGTTTCCACCATCAGAAGCTCTGGTGAAGACTGATTAGTGCTTAGACCCTGCACCTCGGGTGAGCCCACATCATCCACCATGGTGACCTTCTCATGTACTTATCCTGCTGGTCGGTGGGAGCTGCTCTACTGCTGTAGCTACTGGTCTCCAAACCTGACCCCTGACCGCGACTTTACGTTTTTTTTTTTTTCGGGGCATTATAATCTTTTAAAAATCGAATTCTAAAAGAAAATTACAGATTTAAGTATTTTTGCATGACATTTGTCAGGTCATACGAATACTAGTGCGAATGTTCATTCTAAACTCTACTAGTGTATGGCTATTGCCAGCATAAGGCTGTCCATACATGGACAAATTTGATAAAGTTTAAGAGGAGTCCCCCCCCAGAAAAAAAATTAAAGTCAGAAGTCGCACATACTGTATTTGCTGACTTTTAATATTAGAACACTTACCTGTCCAGGAATCCAGCAATGTCGGCACCCCAGCCGATGTTTCCATCGCCTCTTGGGTGCTGCCGCCGCCATTCATAGTAAGGCAACCCGACAGTGCAGCCTTTCAGAATGGCCTGGCGGTGGGGAAAGGAGGAGGGCCGAACTTCCAAGGGATCTTGCCGCGGCGAGATCTCTCAGAAGTGGGGACGGGTACCTGCCAAAAACAAGTACCCCCCCCCCCCCAAAAGGTGCCAAATGTGGCACTGGAGGGTTGGAGAAGGCTGATAAGCGGAGCTTTCAATTTTGGGTGAACAGGACGTTTAAACTCGTATTCTTTGAAAATTCGAAATATATTGAGATAATGCAAATTGCTTAGCAGCGTTCTTGGCAAAAAAAAGCAATTATTGATTACAGATAAAAAGGGAGAGACTGGCTGAAAACGTTTTATAATTTACTGGAAAAGTTATTATCTGTGGTGCTCCAATTTGAAAAAAATGGCTTAGTTGATGCTTGCCCCTGTCACTTCTCTACCTCCTGATTGGTCAGGGAGGCTGTCCATCACATTGATGGTTGAATCAGTATAATGCCTTTATAGGCCACTGAGGAACTCACAATTGATAGGGGTTGAGGTGGCAGTAGGAAGGACAATTTAAGCTAGCTTTACACCTTGTGTGTTGGTAATGCATGCAAAACCGCACTCTTTCCTGACATGCACAGAAACAGGCTGCCCTTTAGCAGACACATGGTGGTGCCATTAATTGTGAAAGGGATCCCGATGCATCTGCTAACACACATGTTTTCTTGCGCCGAATCTGTATGGTGCTTCACAATTTTGAAAAAGGATCAGGAATTTATTTTGCACATTTCTCTTGAAATGAATGGGCTGCCCCACGCATGACACATAGAGAGGTGCGTGCACTCGGCCACACTTGTATGGTGTGAACCTAGCCTTAGGTTACATTCACAATGGCGACTTAGGCAAATTGTAGTAGCAGGAAAGGTCTGATTTCTGCTGCAGCTGTGAGCGGCTAAGTGCGGCTGCCGGTCCGTTCATTATAACGACAGGTTGCTGTGCTACAATTCGCACCACACGTCTAAATTGCCAGTGTGAATATAGCCTTAAAGTTTAGTGCATAGAGACATGACTCGATTAGCATGGCACCACATCCATTACAAAATTCAAACAAAAAAAAGGAAAGGAGCATAGGACTTAATGGGTTACCAAACATAACCTCTAAAGATGTAAGCGAGTACTAAAAAATGATATATAAAATATACAAAATTTGTTTCATAACATCGTTAAAACCATAAAAACTTGTTCAAGGCTATCTATCCTGCATTTCCCAACTGGCTATGATTGACGCTCCCAGTGCATATGTACCTGTTTTAGATGGCCCAATCAACTTGTAGTATAAGTAATTATCGGTCTCCGTGTATAGGGCCAAGTACAGGAATCAAAATAGCATCACTATTATGGATCTCTACACATTTCACCAGATGGCTTCTTCAGGGGATCCTATTAACCTGTCAAGGACCCCCCCCCCCCCCCACTGATATACTGCGGCTGGCGGCCCAAAATGTTTAAAAGCTTTAAAAAATGCTTTATTGAGCATATATGGAGCAACATTTTGGAGCCTTGACCAACTATTGCCTGATGGAGTCCTACAGGATTCTGAAGATTTGCTACTCTTCTTGTGATTATTGCTCTTGTTGATCATGTTGGTGGGCTGATAAATATGCAAACATAAAATGTAAGCGTCTTGCAATCATTAGTCAGAAAGACCGTTCTATAATTTAAAAATTTGTAATGCACTTTGTAAATCACATGACCATGTTTCCATTGTGTGTATAAGTTACACATCCCTGTACTAAAATAAAATTATTGTGGAAGCATCAACTGGCCATAGTCACTTATACTAATTGTTGTATTGGTTCTGGATAGTTACAGCCAGGACTTTTTTTCAAACACAACACACAGGTAATTCATACCTCCGACACTGACCTCCCACTGCTGTCACTTGTAAACACAGAAGCCAGTAGAGAAGTTTTCTGCACTACACACTTCCTTTAATGGCTTCTGAATTTACAAGTGACAACACACCTCTCCAGCAACTAATACAGAACCCTCCCTGCCCTGAACCATCCATCAGAGGAGGGGGAGAGGGAGGGGGGAGTAGCACAGCCGTACCAATCTTGCGCCAACAGCTACTCCAGCCGTCCTCGCCTGCAGCGAGGACTGAGGACATCTCCGCTTCTGTAGTGAATTGTAGCTGCTCTTCCGATGCAGCCCCTCCTTCTGACACTCGATGGGGATTTGAGGATAGGAGGAGATTTCTGAACTGGAAAGAGGGGTTTATGTTGACTGCTCTGTTCTGGGTGGGCGGGAATGGAAATGGAGGAAAATTCCATCCTGGGGGGAGGGGGCTCTGTACTGGGGTCAATTTGGGGTAGAGGGAAGCTCTGTACTAAGGGGAGGGGGTTGGTGGATGTCATTTTTAGCTGTACACTAGCATGTATGTTACCTACTTTTGATCCCTATGCCTGTACAATACACACTTCTTGTGACGGGAGTCATTTTGGGCAGAGGGCTTGTGGAACCCAGCTTACCTTAGGGAGCTCTGGAAATTCCTTGTCCAGCCCCCCTGGCCCCCGACCCCCGTCCCCGTTCCTTTTTCATGTGTAAGTTAACCTGTGTCTATTAGGGGCACAGGGTGACCGAGGACCTGAGTCTGATCTGCACTAATTAGACTCACCCTACAACCACAGCGGACTCAGCATTTCCTTTTACCCCTGTTATACAATATTTTATATGTGTGGTTTGTGTTGAAAGAATGAAGAGGCTCTTTCACTTGGGACAGTGGTATTTCTGAGCAATATCCCTCAAGAAATATGTGAAGATAAATGAATTCCACCTTTCCAACTGCTGGAATTTTGTATGAGCTTGGGCTCCTAAACTGTTGTAGACTTTTTACTAGATCGTTTGAGGTGTGGCTGTATCCCATTGTTCTATTGTTTCTGTCTGCCCTGGGAGCAACCTATTATGGGATGTATATGTGTTTATAGCATGTAGACAGGGGGCAGGGTGGAGGGAGGGGGAAATTCCTCCAACAGCCCTCCCTGCTGATAAGACAGTCTACTGCTGGAATACACCTGTGTGTCTCTTGTTACTGGATGTAGTTTACCCCACCCTGTGTCATTATGCAAAGCAGGGGGGTTGTCTCCTGAGTGTATATCTCTTTGTGCCTGTGTTTGAATAAACAGTCTTATGTTTTCCACCCTACACTAATGTCTCGACAAGTGACTGGGTGAGCTAAGGGGTCTTGGATCATGCTGGTATTGGGCAAAGGAAGATTATATGGTGGACAGACTCTTGACTAGGGGGGTCCGTCACACTTCTGAGTCCTGTTCCCTGTGCAATATGCACTCCTGGTTTCTGCACCCTGTGCGTTACACACTTGCACTCTGCAGGATGCACACTTCTGAGCCCTGCACCCTATTCGATACACACTTTTGAGCCCTGCTCCCTGAACAATAAGCACTCTTAAAGCCCTGCTTCATGTACAATATGTCTGATCCCTGCGCAATATGCACTTCTGATCCCTGCACCCTGTGTGCTATGCACGCTTAAGCCCTGCATCCTTTTAAATGCTCAGTCCTGAGCCCTGCTGAGTTGGTTCAGATTTTATGTAACCAATCACCCGTAGGTGGGGTGAATCAATAATTCACACAGGCAGGTGCAATAGAACTTGTATTGAAGGGATGCAACAACAGTTCACAACAAGCCCAGTGGGACAGCCATCCAGCCGGGCACACTCACAGTTCAGTAGAGTTACAGGGTAGATTCCAGCCTGAATGACAGCACCTGTTGAGAGGGGACTGAATGCAGCCTCTAATCCCAATCCCAATCTAATCCCAATCGAGAATCGGTCAGAAGAGGCAAGGCCCTAGGCTTACCCTCCATATTAGAAACCTTTTCCTAGCGCTGTTACTGTCCCTAATAGGCAAAGTATTCTGTCCACTCGCCAAGCATGGCAAAACCCAGGAGCCAGGGCCTTAACCCAGCCTCTGCCTAACCCAAGATGACTTCTTGAGTCACATGGGGTGGCAGCATCCAATAGGATAGCTCCCATAGTGGCCCAGGAAAGCATTGAGGAACCTTGTACTTCTTGACTTCCACTGCACCAACAGTGCCACTATGCCGAGCACCACCTGCTGTGGTGAAAATAGACTGCGCATGCCTAAAGCACATCCCAAAATAACAAATGCAAAGTTTTGGAGCCGCGCAGGACCCCTTTGTCAGGCATGTAAAACATCACATGCCTGACGAAGTGGTCCTGCAAGGCTCCGAAACACTTGTTCTTTTGTGATCTTTCTGCAATAAAAGCTTTGGACAACATTTGAAGATCCATGGTGTGCTGGCGATTATGTGCATTTATCTGAGATGTATCCAGTAACCAGCTGGTAGTCACTGCAGCACCCGCTACTCACCAGTCCTGTTCCAGGA
>JAQSEC010003099.1:0-13506 GCA_028564925.1 Lithobates sylvaticus | reverse complement strand
ACCTTCCAGGGAACAAAGTTAACCCTAGATTGTCAGATCGTATGAACAAAGATTACTGTATAAATGTAACTGGCAAGGGAAGGGGTGTTTAACACATGGGGGCGATCAAGTGGTTAAAAAGTGTTTCTGTCTCTGTCAGAAGCGATTGCGGGTTGGCCAGGCTGTGCATCGGCGTCGGGGTCCTATAGAGCTCTTTAAATCGGCTCTGACGTACCATGACGGCGATTTCACCCAGGGGAGCCAACCTGCTGGTGTGTATACGTTATACACCGGCTGGTCCGTAAGTGGCTAATGACCAACTTAATCCGCTGCAAAACCTTGGTAATTCATATTGTGTTTCAAGTTTTTAAAGGGATGAGGTGGCAACTCTACCTGGAGCCCAGTGCAGGAAAAGGTTGCTGGCAGGGGGACAGGGCTCGACAAAACCCAGGCGCCAGGTCGCCATGGCGACTGGAAATTGCGTCCTGGCGCCTGGGTTACACTGCAGCAATGGACGGGATTCCTCCGATGTGCCCCCCCCCCTCCGCCGAGGGTGAATCAGTCGAAAATTGAGGCCGCGGCTTTGTGGCCTGCTGGAGCAAATACATGCTCCTTTTGTGCGAACCAGCGCCATCTGGTGGGCGCTGCTGCGATGAGCGCGGCTTGCACTCCAGTGGAGGAACTCGGCAGCGGCGGCCGCCGATTGGCTGTTACCAGCCGCGCTGCACTCTGGGATTTGTAGTCCGGAGCGCAGCACGTCAGGGGACAGATGGAGCTGTCTTTGGCCAGACGAGGGGACGGAACGGAGCCGGGAGCACTCCGCTGGTAGGGAGTGAACTACATTATTAGGCTGTACTGGTGGGCACTGTAATGGTGGGCACTGAACTGTAGTGGCGGGCACTGATGTGATGCGCTGGCTGGCACTGATGTGATGGCTGGCTGGCACTGATGGGATGCGCTGGCGGGCACTGATGGGATGGCTGGCGGGCACTGATGTGATGCGCTGGCTGGCACTGATGTGATGCGCTGGCTGGCACTGATGTGATGCGCTGGCTGGCACTGATGTGATGCGCTGGCTGGCACTGATGTTATGCGCTGGCTGGCACTGATGGGATGCGCTGGCTGGCACTGATGGGATGCGCTGGCTGGCACTGATGGGATGCGCTGGCTGGCACTGATGGGATGCGCTGGCTGGCACTGATGGGATGCGCTGGCTGGCACTGATGGGATGCGCTGGCTGGCACTGATGTGATGCGCTGGCTGGCACTGATGTGATGCGCTGGCTGGCACTGATGTGATGCGCTGGCTGGCACTGATGGGATGCGCTGGCTGGCACTGATGGGATGCGCTGGCTGGCACTGATGGGATGCGCTGGCTGGCACTGATGGGATGCGCTGGCTGGCACTGATGGGATGCGCTGGCTGGCACTGATGGGATGCGCTGGCGGCCACTGATGGGATGCGCTGGCGGGCACTGATGGGATGCGCTGGCGGCCACTGATGGGATGCGCTGGCGGGTACTGATGGGGTTGCACTGACAGGCTGCACTGGTGGGTACTAATGGATACTGACATGCTGCACTGGTGGGCACTAATGGATACTGATATGCTGCACTGGTGGGCACTGATGGACACTGACAGGCTGAACTGGTGGGCACTAATGAGGTGGCACTGATGGACACTGATAGGCTGCACCCCACCTCTCCACCCTAGATTTTCTTAGATGAAGGAAAAAGAAAATATATCGGCCCCCCCCCCCCCGGCCCCCCCCATTTCTAAATATCGGCATCGGCCAGAGAAAAAACCCCATATCGGTCGACCTCTACCTATCTGTGCCCATCAGTGCCGCCAATGACTTATTTGCAAAATCGTCTAACAAAATTGTATTTATTTTTGTCTTCTTTTACTTGCCACCAGCGTGAGCAATTCTTATTTACGATTTAAAAAAAAACTGGCTCCTAACTTTTTTAGCTGGCTCCTAGATTCTAAGCAAATTTGTCAAGCCCCGAGATATGGGGCACCAAAGTCGGGTCAGAAAATAAAATTTTCTTCTGCAAAAAAGTGCTTGACTCCAGTATAAGCCGAGGGGGGTCATTTTCAGCACAAAAAAATGTGCTGAAAAACTCGGCTTATACTCGAGTATATACGGTAAGCCTTTCTACAGGAAACTCCTGAAGCCCTCCATGAGTACGATTCACCCATAGGAATGAGTGCGATCTTGGCGTGCATGCACAGTATAAAGCGGAGCTGGCTGGGACAATGTCACAGGAAAGATTGCTAGATCAAGGAGAAAAAAGTCAAGTTTTATCCCAGGTAGGCTGCACTCAGTGTGGGGGTATTTATTAAAGGACAGCTTCACTGAAGGTAAAGTTGTACTGTAAGGGACATTAATGAGCAGTGCACACGATCAGAAAACCATATAAAAAGTACAGATGTCGAGTGATTGTATGATAATCTGATCGTTAGTACACAGCTTTCGAGAGCCGATCACGACAATTCATGTGGTATTATCCGATGGAACAAGCACGAAAAGTTTTCTCGTATGATACCAGATTGTATGATTTTCATTTAATCAGTACAGTTGTCGTTTGAAAATCCACTATAATACAGGACATCACTTCCAAATTTTTATTCTGTATGTGCATCTGCTGTCTTCATCTTTATATATTCTTTACAAAGTTCAGATCGTGTTAGATTTTCTCTTCCAGCACTGCAGTGAAGCCTGGGCATACAGCCAAGACAGCTGATTGGAGGAAAGGCACACACCCCTCTCCTCATAGGTGGAGACTTTCAGAACTGTTGGTTGAATCATTCAGCTCTGTGCTAACCTATTTATTGCATCCTTCCAAACTCTGGCTGTTTTTATCATATGTGACGGAGAACTTGTCAGAAGTTATCAGGCTGATAACAGAAGAATGGAGCAGGAGACATCTACAGGACATAGTGCTTTGAAGAGACATAAGAAAAACACTACAGATTTATGCGCCCAGCTCAAATTTCATGAATCGTGTTTACATCCACTTTAAGAGGGAAAAAAAAATCCTGTCAATCTGCACAAGGACTGGAAGTGAATGTGAATGAATGAGGTGGCTGTGTGGGCGGGTGCTAGGAGAAGATCCCCGCCAATTGTCCCAGCGGGAGATCCGGGGGGGCTGCGTTTATAGTAACATGTTACAAGCGAAATTACCCGCACATGTTATGTTACAAAGTTGAACCTATCCTTTGAAGTTTTCGTATGAGATGTAGAAGGGTCTTTAAACAATAGATTCATGTGAGGTGGTGGAAAGGGCAACAATTGGTATACATGAGGTGACGATATATAAATCTTTCATATGTATTTGTAATAATTGAATTATTTCATAATTTAGTATGCATCACATACTAGAATATTATGAAAGACTTACCTTGAAAAAAAGCCCTCCAGTAGCGCAGTGTCACTGCTGCAGGGGCTTCCATCTTTACCCAGCATTCCTTCCAGGTTTGTGGCCGATTGAATGGGCGCACTGCGAGGTAACGTCTCTCCCACGCGCATGCCAAGGCACGCAGCTCTGAAAGAACAGCATGGATATGCCGTTCCTTCAGAGCGCATGCGCCAGTGCTGTCACCAGCTGCTCTTCACTGTAATATCTCATAAACAGTGTTTAGGAGATATTCATTTTACTTACAAGTAAGCTTTATTAAGTAAAAATCGCAGAGGGGAGTTTACTGCCATATTAAGGGAAGTCGAGGCAAAGCTCATTTGGCAATACTTCTCCTGTAGGTCACATGAGTGCACTTTGTTCTGTACTCCTGTGACCCATATTGACCCTACAGTGGTGTGAAGTCCACTGTTGACTGATGTCACTCAGCCAGTCCAGCCTAGAGAGATCCTATTTTTAATGTCGGCATCTGCCCAGAGGCCTGACCGGTAGTTGACCAGCTAGCTCCTCCTGCCCCCTCCACAGCCCTGCACTCCAGTGAGCGTTGGAGGGGCAGAACACAGAGCTGGTAACTGTTAGGGACCTGAGAACTTGGCGATCGCTCAGTTTTCGGTGCAGAGGAATGCAGCATCAAGTTGATGCGGTATCCACCTAAGTGAGTATGTTTGTTTTTTTTTTTTATTAAACCTGCACTTCTCTTTCAACTAGATAAGAGAATGGCATAGCCATGTGTAGCTTCCATGTCAAAGTATTCTAGTCTGTCCTGACTCCTTCTAGGCCTCTTCTCTTTGTGCCTGACAAGGGCTGTGTAATAGTTTACGGTAACTGCCTTGGAGCAAGCACACTCAATGTGGGAAACAATTCTTTTTACATTCCCTCCATCGTTTTTCCTTCTGTATACATAAGTCAAGCACTATTAAATATTTGCACACCTGAGGATTGGAATTCAGTAAAGATGTTTAGTCTTTACATTACTGAATTAAAAAAAAGTGAGCAAATGTAGCAAACCGAGGAAAGAAAAGCATGCATGACGCAGTGCTAGTATGCATCGAATTCTAGCACATTATGAAATACTCACTTTAGTACAAAGCCCTCTGAGCGGTGCCCAGTCACCGCTGAGAGGGCTGACCTCTTCTCCCGTCCTTTCTTCCGGGATTGCGGGCTCAGGCGCTGTGAGTGGCCAGAGCCGCGATGAAATCACGCCCTCACATGCGCGAGAGAGAGCCCTCGGTTCTGGAAACAAGCTCTGAATTTCCAGCACAGTAAGCCGGACCTTCAGATCGCATGCGCCGCTGAGAGCAGCCGCATGCAGAGAGAACATCTCCTAACCATGCAAGTTTAGGAGACATTCATTTTACCTATCGGTATGCCTTATTATAGGCTTACCTGTAGGTAAAAGTAACAAAGCGGGGTTTACAATCATCTTCTTTTGTTGATGAAAAACAATCCCCTCTGGGTGATGAATACACATTGCAAGGATTTTATCAAACTTTGTAGCAAATTCTTACCTTTTGTTTCTCTGAAGAAGTAGCTGTTTTCTTCACTATGTTTGGATACTGATTTTGAATAAGAGGAACTGGTTCATTATCAGTTTGTGTACTTTCTGGTGTTCTAATGGGGAAAAAACACAGGGTCTGCATCCCTGTAGGAGTATTTAACACTTGGGAAGTATCTCACCAAAATTCCTATTGCAGGAGGTGCCTAAAACTTGTATCTTACTGAAGACTTTTGGGAAAATCTGTGAGCCAATCGCACAAGCAGGGAATGTCATTTATGGAGGGTATCTGTACACCTCCCAGGTTACCATATTGCATTGAATTTTACAGCAGGCCTCGACAAACCCTGGTCGCCCGGGCGCAATTGCGCCTAGAATTGGGGTCCTGGCATATTGCATTGAATTTTACAGCCATCTAGATAAAGAAAGGCCCGTAGACGCGGATTTTGCAAAAGCATTTGACACAGTTCCCCATAAACCTTTACTGTACAAAATAAGGTGCGTTGGCATGGACCATAGGGTGAGTACATGGATTGAAAACTGGCTACAAGGGCGAGTTCAGAGGGTGGTGATAAATGGGGAGTACTCGGAATGGTCAGGGGTGGGTAGTGGGGTCCCCCAGGGTTCTGTGCTGGGACCAATCCTATTTAGTTGGTTTGTAAACAACATGAAGGATGTGGATGGGGTAAACAGTCCAATCTCTGTATTTGCGGACAATACTAAGCAGGGCAATAGCTTCTCTGCAGGATTTGGAAACCTTGTAAAAAGATGGCTTGCACCCGAGGGTCCTTAGTCAAGTAATTGACAGACCATTGTTCCTAATTTTTTACTGACTGGAATGGTACCAGCTGATTGGAGAAAAGCCAATGTAGCACCAATATTTAAAAAGGACCCAAAATACATCACTGGGAATTACAGACCAGTTAGCCTAACATCAATAGTATGCAAGCTCTTGGAGGGGATGATAAGGGACTATATATAATATTTTAGTAATGACAATGGCATCATTAGCTGTAATCCGCATGGATTCATGAAGAATCGTTCTTGCCAAACCAATCTATTAACCTTCTATGAGGAGGTGAGTTGCCATCTAGATAAAGGAAGGCCCGTAGACGTAGTGTATCTGGATTTTGCAAAAGCATTTGACACAGTTCCCCATAAACCTTTACTGTAGAAAGTAAGGTGCATTGGCATGGACCATAGGGTTAGTACATGGATTGAAAACTGCCTACAAGGGCGAGTTCAGAGGGTGGTGATAAATGGGGAGTACTCAGAATGGTCAGGGGTGGGTAGTGGGGTCCCCCAGCGTTCTGTGCTGGGACCAATCCTATTTAATTTTTTCATAAACGACCTGGAGGATGGGAATGGGGTAAACAGTCCAATCTCTATTTGCGGAACATACTAAGCTAAGCAGGGCAATAACTTCTCCGCAGGATTTGGAAACCTTGTAAAAAGATGGCTTGCACCCGAGGGTCCTTAGTCAAGTAATTGACAGACCATTGCAACCTAATTTTTACTGACTGGAATAGTACCAGGTGATTGGAGAAAAGCCAATGTAGCACCAATATTTAAAAAGGACCCTAAATACATCACTGGGAATTATAGACCAGTTAGCCTAACATCAATAGTATGCAAGCTCTTGGAGGGGATGATAAGGGACTATATATAAGATTTTAGTAATGAGAACGGTATCATTAGCAGTAATCAGCATGAAGAATCGTTCGTGCCAAACCAATCCATTAACCTTCTATGAGGAGGTGAGCTGCCATCTAGATAAAGGAAGGCCTGTAGACGTGGTGTATCTGGATTTTGCAAAAGCATCTGACACAGTTCCCCATAAACCTTTACTGTACAAAATAAGGTGCGTTGGCATTAACCATAGGGTGAGTACATGGATTGAAAACTGGCTACAAGGGTGAGATCAGAGGTTGGTGATTAAATGGGGAGTACTCGGAATGGTCAGGGGTGGGTAGTGGGGTCCCCCAGGGTTCTGTGCTGGGACCATTCCTATTTAATTTGTTCATAAATGACCTGGAGGATGTGGATGGGGTAAACAGTTCAATCTCTGTATTTGCGGACGATACTAAGCTAAGCAGGGCAATAACTTCTCCGCAGGATGTGCAAACATTGCAATAAGATTTGAACTAATTAATGGGGTGGGCAACTACATGGCAAATGAGGTTCAATGTAGAAAAATGTAAAATAATACATTTGGGTGGCAAAAATCTGAATGCAATCTATACACTGGGGGGAGAACCTCTGGGGGAATCTAGGATGGAAAAGGGGGTCCTAGTAGATGATAGGCTCAGTAATGGCATGCAATGCCAAGCTGCTGCTAACAAAGCAAACAGAATATTGGCATTAAAAAGGGGATCAACTCCAGAGATAAAACAATAATTCTCCCGCTCTACAAGACTCTGGTCCGGCCGCACCTGGAGTATGCTGTCCAGTTCTGGGCACCAGTCCTCAGGAAGGATGTACTGGAAATGGAGCGAGTACAAAGAAGGGCAACAAAGCTAATAAAGGGTCTGGAGGATATTAGTTATGAGGAAAGGTTGTGAGCACTGAACTTATTCTCTCTGGAGAAGAGACGCTTGAGAGGGGATATGATTTCAATATACAAACACCGGACTGGTGACCCCACAATAGGGAGAAAACTTTTTTTCAGAAGGGAATTTACAAAGACTCGCGGCCATTCGTTAAAATGATAAGAAAAGAGGTTTAACCTTAAACTACGTAGAGGGTTCTTTACTGTAAGAGCGGCAAGGATGTGGAATTCCCTTCCACAGGCGGTGGTCTCAGCGGGGAGCATCGATAATTTCAATAAACTATTAGATAAGCACCTGAGCGACCGCAACATACAGGGATATACAATGTAATACTGACATATAATCACACACATAGGTTGGACTTGTGTCCTTTTTTTTTTTTTTTTTTCAATCTCACCTACTATGTAACCACTTCACCTCCAGGAGATTTACCCCCTACTTGACCATGTCATTTTTTTTCGAAACGGCACTGCGTTACTTTAAAGGGTAAGTTCAACGTTACAGAAAAATCTGTAAGGTGAACTTTACACAGGACCCCCACCCCGGTCCCGCTGACCTGTATGGCGGCGATCTTCCGTTCTGAGCCCTGGTATAGCCACCTCACGGCTCCAGGCGCTTAGAAATCTACAGAGCTTAATCTCCTAAACGTACCCTGTCAGGAGGTACATTTAAGAGCATTCTATATTGGCAGGGCGGACCAATCGGAAGCCGCGTAGGACGTCCTCTCAGCGTGGAAAGAAGAGAGCTGAGAGGATTTCTAAGCGCCGGGGGCGCAGAACGGGCGATCGCCGCCATGCAGGTCAGCGGGACCGTTGGGGATGCGGAGGGAGTCCTGTGTAAGTTCACTTTACAGATTTTTCTGTAAAGGTGAACTTACACTTTAACTGACAATTGCGCGGTTGTGCGACATTGTACCCAAATAAAGTCAATGTCTTCCCCCCGCACAAATAGAGGTTTCTTTTGGTGGTAAAAAAAGCGATTTTTTTACTTTCTGTTATAAAATGTATCCAATATAAAAATCTAATTTCTTTATCAATTTAGGCCAATATGTATTCTACTACATATTTTTGGTAAAAAAAATCCCAATAAGAGTATATTGATTGGTTTGCGCAAAAGTTATCGCATCTACAAACCATATGACCTGTATGGTCATATACTGGATTTTTTTTTTTTTTTTTTTTTTACTAGTTATGGCGGAGATCAGCGACTTGTAGCAGGATTGCGATATTGCAGTGGAAAAATTGGACGCTAAGGGCTCGTTCACACTTGACTAAATTTCTAACGCTTAAAGGGGTTGTAAACCCTCAAGGTTTTTCACCTTAAAGAGGTGGTCCACCCGATTTTTTTTTTTTTTTTTTTTTTTAAAGTCAGCAGCTACAAATACTGCAGCTGCTGACTTTTAATAAAAGGACACTTACCTGCTACAGGTTCCAGCGATGTCGGCAGAAGATCGTTAGTCTCTCGGCTGCCCCGCCGCCATCCTCTGTCAGGGATTCAGGAAGTGAAGCTTGCGGCTTCTCTGCCTGGTTCTCCACTGCGCATGCGCGAGTCGCGCTGCGCGTCTTTATTGGTCCCCGTTGTGTCCTGGGAACTGTGTTTTCCCAAGACACAACGGGAACCCTCGGATATGGGCGGGCATCCTCGGATAGGGGCGGGGCAGCTAGTCCCGGAAGTGGGTGCAGATACCTGTATTATACAGGTATCTGCACCCCCTCCCCCTGAAAGGTACCAATTGTGGCACCGGAGGGGAGGAGGAATCTGATAAGCGGAAGTTCCACTTTAGGGTGGTGCTCCGCTTTAATACATTCTATGCATTAAAGCGGAGGTCCGCCTAAAAGAAAAAAAAAATTAAAAGAAGCAGCTACATATACTGCTGGCTTCTAACAATAGGACACTTACCTGTCCTGGAGTCCAGCGATGTCGGCACCGCAGCTGATGTCTCCACCAGCTGTCGGGTGCTGCCGCCACCATTGCGGGTAAGGGAACCCGGCAACGTAGCCTTAAGGCTTCACGCCGGGAGCCCTACTGCGCGTATGCGAGGCCCCGCTCCTCTTACTGGCCCGGCGACGGGGAGGAGGAGGGAGCCCCGCAGTGACGTCATGGGCCGCGCCGCGGCCTTCCGGAAGTGGGAACAGAATACCTGGCAGGTATCCTGCCCCCCACCCCCCGAAAGGTGCCAATTGTGGCACCGGAAAAGTCAGATGCACATCCAGAATCCAAACAATCCCAGTGTGACATAAATTCCTTTTTACTGCTGCTGCAATCACCATATCGGATGTCAAGGATCCAACTTTTATCCGACTTCATTGATATTCAATGGGCTGAAGTAGTACCAAAGTAGTGTAGGGACCTTTTTCAAAGTCGGACCAGTTAAGACAGCGCTCATAGGGAATCATTAATTTAGGGTGGGTTCACACTGGTACGACACGACAGTCGTACGACACTGGATCCGACTTTGTCCTGCAACGACTTGTCTGACCTCAATGAACGGGATCCCACTTTGCAGGCCCTTTAAGTCTGGTATGAATCTTGAGGAGGAACCCCTCACCAAAATGTTTTTTAAAGTAGTAGTGCTGTCGTAGTGTCGCCCCCCCCTCTCCAAGACCGTATCAGACTCTTTGGCCTGGTATAGATTTTAAGGGGAACCCCCACACCAAAATAAATAAATAAAACAGAATGGAGTCAGGAATAGGGAGCGCCCCCCCCCCCTCTCCTGGACCAGGCAACATGCAGGTGTGGGTGATTGGGGACAGGTGAGGGGGCTGTGCGCCCCCCACCCCAAAGCACCTTGTCCCAATCAATATGGTGACAAGGGCCTCTTCCCGACAACCCTGGGCAGTGGTTGTAGGGGGTTTGCGGGCGGGGAGCTTATCGGAATCTGAAATCCCCCCAACAAAGGGGCCCCTGTACACCGCCTGAAAAAAACGGCCCCATTCACTCCAGTGTGAAAGCCGGCGGGCTTTCACACTGGAGCGGTGCGCTAGCAGGACTGCAACAAAAGTCCTGCTAGCAGCATCTTTGGAGCGGTGAAGGAGCGGTGTATTTACCGCTCCTATACCGCTCCTTCCCATTGAAATCAATGGGAAACCGCGGGGATACCGCCCGCAAACCGTCGCTGCAGCGGCGCTTTGCGGAGGTTTTTAACCCTTTTGCGGCCGCTCGCGGGGGTTAAAACCACCCCGCTAGCGGCCGCATACCACGGGTAAAACGATGGTAATGCAGCGCTAAATATAGCGCTGCTTTACCGTCGCCGCCCCGCACCGCCCCAGTGTGAAAGCAGCCTAAGAGCGTGGTCTTGATTCAACCACCCTCACAATCTTAACCAGACATTTCCTCAATTCTATGTGACAAGTGCAGAGCCGCTCAGCTGTAAAAAAAAAAAAAAAAAAGCCTGCAATGTTTATCAACATTCCTCAGCACTGGGAGATGAAGAGTTACATTGTATCTCTGGTATCTTTTATATCAAAGGAATGACCTTCTGTGTGTGATTGAGGTCAGTTTACCCGTTAAAGACCAAAACTTTTTCTGACACTGTTTACAAGCTAAAAAAAAAAAATATTTTTTTTCTGTTAGAAAATTAATTGGAACCCCCAAAAATTTTAGATACCATATATACTCTAGTATAAGGCGACACCTAATTTTACCACAAAAAAACTGGGAAAACGTATTGACTCGAGTATAAGCCTAGGGTGAGAAATGCGCAGCTACTGTAAGTGGAAAAGAGGGTCAACAATGCCCATTTGCAGCCTCACTGTGCCCATTTGCAGCCATAGGTCCCCCAACTTCAAACTTGGTAGTTAAGGGTTCCTAGATGCCCCCCTAACTGCAGCCAAATTTTGGGGTCCAGAAATGACGTTGTTGCAGATGGACACAGTTGACCAAATTTGGGGCCACTTGGTGCCTAGGAACCCTTTTGGATAAATGAAAAATTTGGATATGTTGTAGTGTTGGTTCCACTCGGTTTGCACACCAAATTTGGGGTTCCTAGCACCAAGTGGCCCCCCGAGATACGGGGCCCCAAATTCGGGGCGGAAAATGTCAAGCACTTTTCTGATTCAGAGAATGACATTTTCTGAACCAAATTTGATGTGCAACCCCAAATGGAACAAACACTACAACATATCCAAATTTGGGGTTCCTAGCACCAAGTGGCCCCTATATACGGGGCCCCAAAATCGGGTCGGAAAATGTCATTCTCTGCTGCAGAAAAGTGCTTGACTCCAGTATAAGCCGAGGGGGGCACTTTCAGCACAAAAAAAATGTGCTGAAAAACTCGGCTTATACTCGAGTATATACGGTATATATATTTTGGGGAAAAAATACTCCAATGAATTAAAAAAAAAAACTTTAGTTAGCCCATTTTTTTTTTTGTATAATGTGAAAGATGTTACGCCGTGAGAATCTTGAGAGAATCTCGATCTTTAAGCAAAAAAAAAAAAAAAAATGCGATTCTCATTTTAGCCAGAATCGTGCAGCTCTAGTATCTATGTGACGGACCTGTTAAGACGGCTCTCATAGGGAACCCTTGATTTATACACGTCATGCGACCTGCGCTCCCAAAGTTGTAGTGTATGTTGTACCAGTGTAAACCCGGCCTAAAGAGTCCTTTTTATTTCGGACTGTAAACAGCTGTTTCATGCTTTTTGGCCATTAGTGCAGTGTATGGAGACCATGGCTTTCTATGGAGTAGGGCTCGGGATCCATCGAGAAAGTATAACCACCCAGGATACGGTGTATGCAGTTTGGAATGAATGGCTCTATAACAGTGCTCGACGAATACCGGGCGCCAGGTCGCATTGGCGACTAGAATTAGCGACCTGGCGCCTGGGGCAGCACAGCTGGGGGGTATCCTGTGTCCATTCCCCCCCCCCCCCGCCGCGCGCGCGATCGCGATTGGCCACGCCGGCTGGTAATTGAGGCCCCGGCTTTGCGGCCTTGTGCAGTCATATGGTACCTTCTAGAATCTGGCGCCATCTTGTGGTGGCCGTTGGTATGACACCCAGCAATGCTAATGGAGCCGTCTTTTTTCACTGCCTGCCTATCTCCTTCACTTAGAACCCCCAAACATTATATATATTTATTTTTCTGATACCCTAGAGAATAAAATGGCGGTCGTTGCAATACTTTCTGTCACACCGTATTTGCGCAGCGGACTTACAAGCGCACTTTTTTGGGAAAAAATACTTTTTTTAATTAAAAAAATAACACAACAGTAAAGTTTTCCCAATTTTTTTTTTTTATATTGTGAAAGATAATGTTACGGCGAGTAAATTGATACCAAACATGTCTCGCTTCAAAATTTTGCCCGCTCGTGGAATGGCGACAAACTTTTACCCTTTAAAATCTCCATAGGTGACGTTTAAAAAATTCTACAGGTTGCATGTTTTGAGTTACAGAGGATGTCTAGGGCTAGAATTATTGCTCTCGCTCTACCGATCACGGCAATACCTCACATGTGTGGTTTGAACACCGCTTTCATATGCGGGCGCTACTCTTCTGCAAACAAGCTCGGCGGGACGGGCGCGTTTAAAATTTTTTTTTTTAAACCCAGTGGAACCAGCGACTAAAACATATCCAAATAGGGGGTATCCTAGCACTATGTAAAGTCACCGAGCTACGGGGCCCTAAAGGTCGGTTCTGAAACTGTCCTTCTCTGCTGCAGCACATGTGCTTGACATTTTCTGACCCGAAATTGGGCCCCCATATCTCGGGGACACTTGGTGCTAGGAACCCCCATATTTGGCATTCAAAACCCAGATGAAATAGCACTACTAACATAATCTAATGTTGGGGTTTCCTAGCACTAATGTGGCCCTAAGATACAGGGCCCCAAATCGGGGGTCAACGGGTGACCATCAGCTTAGGGCACTGTGAGGTGCAAGCAAAATGTGCACTCGTTTGTCCCATCTTTTTTCCACTTACAGTAGCTGCGCATTCCTCACCCTAGGCTTATATCACGAGTCCAATACGTTTTCCCAGTTGTTTGGTGGTGACATAAGGTGCCATCGTTTTATATTCGGTCGTCGGATCATTAATACTCGAGTATATACTGGTAATTTATTTTAA
>JAQSEC010002919.1:0-13504 GCA_028564925.1 Lithobates sylvaticus | reverse complement strand
GTTGCGAAGCATTTTTTTAAAAATTGTAAGTACCCGCCCCTGTTAAACAGGGGCTGAAAAATTGTGCCTTAGGCACTGGTGCTGGTGCCACAACACTGCAACCCCTCACAGAGACTGTACTTGGAGCACAGCAGTCACACGTGTTGCGAAGCATTTTTTTAAAAAATTGGAAGTACCCGCCCCTGTTAAACAGGGGCTGAAAAATTGTGCCTTAGGCACTGGTGCTGGTGCCACAACACTGCAACCCCTCACAGAGACTGTACTTGGAGCACAGCAGTCACACGTGTTGCGAAGCATTTTTTTAAAAAATTGGAAGTACACGCCCCTGTTAAACAGGGGCTGAAAAATTGTGCCTTAGGCACTGGTGTGGTGGCATGGATCATTGAGGAGGAGGAAGAGGATAGTCAGTGAACATAAGAGGACAGTCACTCAGCATCAGCATAGGCAGTCTTGAAGGGATGTGACATTAAAAATTATTCGGTTATATCCGCCTCAGGTGCCTGGTAGCTGGTGGTGATCCAAGACTGATTCATTTTGATGAATGTCAGTCGATCAACCGAGGCGGTGGACAGGCGCACCCTATGATCAGTCACAAATCCTCCAGCAGCACTGAATGTGCGTTCGGAAAGAACGCTGGAGGCAGGACAGGCCAGTAGCTCAATTGCATACTGTGCAAGCTCTGGCCAGTGATCCATCCTCAGGACCCAGTAAGCCAGAGGATTTTCGGTGGGAAAGGTGTCCAAGTCTGACCTTGCCCCAAGGTATTCCTGCACCATGTATATCAGACGCTGGCGATGGTTGCTGGAACCGATCATACCTTGGGCTGCGGACTAAAAAATTGTCTGAACGCATCGGTCAGACGTCCACCTTCCCCACCGCTCCTTCTGCCACTGACCGAAGCCTCAGCAACTCGTCGCCCAGGACCAGGAGTTTGTAGCCTCCCAGTTTCTGGGAACGCGTTGCACAGACCTTTCTGCAAGGCCTCCCTGAGATGTCTCATCCTCTGCTCCCTCTGCGACGGCAAGATAAGGTCCGCAACCTTACCCTTGTACCGCGGATCAAGGAGAGTGGCCAGCCAGTAATGGTCCCTCTCCTTGATCCGAAGAACACGAGGATCCTTCCGCAGGCTTTGCAGGATCAGGGAGGCCATGCAGCGTAGGTTAGCTGAGGCATTCGGTCCGGAGTCTTCTGGGTCACTGAGGATGACATGATCGCCAGCCACCTCCTCCCAGCCACGTACAAGTCCACTGGTTTGTTGGGACTGTACATCATCCCTAAAAGACTGCTGCTGCTGATGCTGAGTGCCAGGCTCCACCTCCATGCTCACACAATCCTCCTCCTCCTCCTCCTCCTCCTCCTCATCCTCTTCCTGTGTGATGGGTGGGACAGAAGGAACACTGTCCGGATAAAGGGGGCCTTGAGAGGCAAGGAAGTCCTCCTCTTCCTGCCTCTGTTCTGCCTCAAGTGCCCTGTCCATTATCCCACGCAGCGTATGCTCCAACAGGTGGACAAGAGGGACAGTGTCACTGATGCATGCACTGTCACTGCTCACCATCCTCGTGGCCTCCTCAAATGGTGAGAGGACAGTGCATGCATCCCTGATCATGCTCCACTGACGTGGGGAAAAAAAAAACCAAGCTCCCCTGACCCTGTCCTGGTGCCGTAGTCGCAAAGGTACTCATTGATGGCCCTCTGCTGCGTGTGCAGTCGCTGCAGCATGGCCAACGTTGAGTTCCACCTGGTGGGCATGTCACATATTAGGCGGTTCTTGGGCAGGTTCAGCTCCTTTTGCAGCTCAGTCAGCCGAGCACTGGCATTATAAGATCGGCGGAAAGTCACACAGACTTTCCTGGCCTGCCTCAGGACATCCTGTAAGCCTGGGAACCTGCCCAAGAACCGCTGCACCACCAGGTTGAGGACGTGAGCCATGCAGGGCACATGGATGAGCTGCCCCTGTCGCAGGGCGGAGAGGAGGTTGGTGCCATTGTCAGAAACGACCATTCCTGGCTTAAGCTGACGTGGCGTCAACCACCTCTCGGCCTGCCCTGCAGAGCTGCCAGAACCTCTGGCCCAGTGTGGCTCCTGTCCCCCAAACACACCAGCGCAAGCACGGCATGGCATCTTTTTGCCTGCGTACTTGCGTAGCCCCTTGTACGCCTACGGAGCACCGCTGGTTCCAAGGACAGAGCACTGGAGGAAGAAGAAGAGGAGGGGGGGTGGAGGAGAGAGGTGTGTCACAACCAGTAGCAGTAGTCGCGTTTTGGAGGCGTGGTAGCGGAACAACCTCCAACACTACTGCACCTTGTCCTGCATCCCTCCCAGCTGCCAATAGAGTGACCCAATGGGCCGTGAAAGAAAGGTACCGTCCCTGTCCATGCCTGCTGGACCATGAGTCAGCGGTAATATGCACCTTACCGCTGACCGCCCTGTCCAGCGAGGCATGGACATTGCCCTCCACATGCCGGTAGAGAGACGGAATCGCCTTCCGCGAGAAAAAGTGGCGTTTGGGAACCTGCCACTGAGGAACCGCACATTGAACAAACTCACGGAAGGGGGCCGAGTCTACCAACTGAAAAGGCAGCAGTTGAAGTGCTAGCAATTTAGCAAGGCTAGCATTCAACCGCTGGGCATGTGGATGGCTGGGAGTGTACTTCTTTCTACGGTCCAGCAGCTGGGGCAGGGAAATTTGCCTGCTGCAATCGGACGTCGGTGTACTGCAAGTACTTGGTTGTGACACACCTAATTCTACACCTTCAGTCCTCTCAGAGCAGCTTTCAGAGAGGACTGAAGGTGTAGTGGGGATGGAGATCCCAGCTGAGGAGGAGCAAGGAGAGGTCGCTTAGTTCTTTGGTGTGGGTCTTTTATGTGTGCCTGCCAACGAGCTGCATGGCAGGTCGCCATATGTCTGGTCATGCTTGTCGTGCCCAAGCGGCTGATGTTTTGGCCACGCGAGATACGCTTGAGACAAATATTGCAAATAGCAGTGGTGCGATCTGCTGCACTCGTCTCAAAAAAGGCCCACACCAAAGAACTTTTCTGATAACGTGCAGAGGCAGCGCCCTGCACAGGCGGAGCTCTGCGTTGTTGTACAGTTGCTGTGCTGGCCACTACCTGGCCTCCAGGGGGCATCCTGCCTCGTTGGACATGTGACGCCGCATCCTCCTCCTCCTCGTCCTCCTCCTCATCCTCTCTCCCTTGAGGCACCCACGTGGAGACAGTGACCTCATCATCCCCTCCCACTTCACCACTAGAGCAAACCTGGCAGTAAGCTGCAGCTGGTGGAACAGTACTGCCAGATTCCTCAAGCTGGGTATCGTCATCCGAGCCTTCGAATCGTTGGGCATCCTGGAGCATGTACCCAACACTGTGCTCTAAGAGTTCGGGGGACTCCTCAGGAGGACATGGTGGGTCTAGGGAAGGGGTGGCTGATGATGCTCTGTCAGTACCCTGAGCCTGGGTGAGAGAGGATGAGGAGGATGAGGAGGGCTTGGTCATCCATTCTACCAAGCCTTCAGCATGATGCGGCTCCACATGTCCAGCTGCCGAAAACAAAGACGCGCGTGTCCCATGGCCACGTGCTGATGACGATGCACGACCACGTCCACGTCCACGGCCACGTCCACTAGAAACAGAGCCTGCCTGCCCTGTGTTCTTGGCTCTGCACGCTCTGCCTCCCCTTGGCGGTCTTCCAGCCATTGTAGTCGGTAGTCCTGTGGGTGCTGCTGAGAAGAATATATAGGAGCTCTGTGTGATGCCACTAACACACTAGAAGTCCTATGGGTGCTTCTGCAAAGAAAATAGAGGAGCTCTGTGTGATGCCACTAACACACTAGAAGTCCTGTGGGTGCTGCTGAGAAGAAAATATAGGAGCTCTGTGTGATGCCACTAACACACTAGAAGTCCTATGGGTGCTTCTGCAAAGAAAATAGAGGAGCTCTGTGTGATGCCACTAACACACTAGAAGTCCTGTGGGTGCTGCTGAGAAGAAAATATAGGAGCTCTGTGTGATGCCACTAACACACTAGAAGTCCTATGGGTGCTTCTGCAAAGAAAATAGAGGAGCTCTGTGTGATGCCACTAACACACTAGAAGTCCTGTGGTGCTGCTGAGAAGAAAATATAGGAGCTCTGTGTGATGCCACTAACACACTAGAAGTCCTATGGGTCTTCTGCAAAGAAAATAGAGGAGCTCTGTGTGATGCCACTAAACACACTAGAAGTCCTGTGGGTGCTGCTGAGAAGAAAATATAGAGCTCTGTGTGATGCCACTAACACACTAGAAGTCCTATGGGTGCTTCTGCAAAGAAAATAGAGGAGCTCTGTGTGATGCCACTAACACACTAGAAGTCCTGTGGGTGCTGCTGAGAAGAAAATATAGGAGCTCTGTGTGATGCCACTAACACACTAGAAGTCCTATGGGTGCTTCTGCAAAGAAAATAGAGGAGCTCTGTGTGATGCCACTAACACACTAGAAGTCCTGTGGGTGCTGCTGAGAAGAAAATATAGGAGCTCTGTGTGATGCCACTAACACACTAGAAGTCCTATGGGTGCTTCTGCAAAGAAAATAGAGGAGCTCTGTGTGATGCCACTAACACACTAGAAGTCCTATGGGTGCTTCTGCAAAGAAAATAGAGGAGCTCTGTGTGATGCCACTAACACACTAGAAGTCCTGTGGGTGCTGCTTAGAAGAAAATATAGGAGCTCTGTGTGATGCCACTAACACACTAGAAGTCCTATGGGTGCCTCTGCAAAGAAAATATAGGAGCTCTGTGTGATGCCACTAACACACTAGAAGTCCTGTGGGTGCTGCTGAGAAGAAAATATAGGAGCTCTGTGTGATGCCACTAACACACTAGAAGTCCTAGGGGTGCTTCTGCAAAGAAAATAGAGGAGCTCTGTGTGATGCCACTAACACACTAGAAGTCCTGTGGGTGCTTCTGCAAAGAAAATAGAGGAGCTCTGTGTGATGCACTAACACACTAGAAGTCCTATGGGTGCTTCTGCAAAGAAAATAGAGGAGCTCTGTGTGATGCCACTAACACACTAGAAGTCCTGTGGGTGCTTCTGCAAAGAAAATAGAGGAGCTCTGTGTGATGCCACTAACACACTAGAAGTCCTATGGGTGCTTCTGCAAAGAAAATAGAGGAGCTCTGTGTGATGGGACTAACACACTTCAAGTCCTATAGGTGCTTCTGTGAAGAAAATAAAGGTCTGTGTGATGGGACTAACACACTTCAAGTGCTATAGGTGCTTCTGGGAAAAAAATATAGCTCTGTGTGTGTGATGGGGCTAACACACTTCAAGTCCTATAGGTGCTTCTGGGAACAAAATATAGCTCTGTGTGTGTGATGGGACTAACACACTTCAAGTCCTATAGGTGCCTCTGGGAACAAAATATAGCTCTGTGTGTGTGATGGGACTAACACACTTCAAGTCCTATAGGTGCTTCTGGGAAGAAAATATAGCTCTGTGTGTGTGATGGGACTAACACACTTCAAGTCCTATAGGTGCTTCTGGGAAGAAAATATAGCTCTGTGTGTGTGATGGGACTAACACACTTCAAGTCCTATAGGTGCTTCTGGAAGAAAATATAGCTCTGTGTGTGTGATGGGACTAACACACTTCAAGTCCTATAGGTGCTTCTGGGAAGAAAATATAGCTCTGTGTGTGTGATGGGACTAACACACTTCAAGTCCTATAGGTGCTTCTGGGAAGAAAATATAGCTCTGTGTGTGTGATGGGACTAACACACTTCAAGTCCTATAGGTGCTTCTGGGAAGAAAATATAGCTCTGTGTGTGTGATGGGACTAACACACTTCAAGTCCTATAGGTGCTTCTGGAAGAAAATATAGCTCTGTGTGTGTGATGGGACTAACACACTTCAAGTCCTATAGGTGCTTCTGGAACAAAATATAGCTCTGTGTGTGTGATGGGACTAACACACTTCAAGTCCTATAGGTGCTTCTGGGAAGAAAATATAGCTCTGTGTGTGTGATGGGACTAACACACTTCAAGTCCTATAGGTGCTTCTGGGAAGAAAATATAGCTCTGTGTGTGTGATGGGACTAACACACTTCAAGTCCTATAGGTGCTTCTGGAACAAAATATAGCTCTGTGTGTGTGATGGGACTAACACACTTCAAGTCCTATAGGTGCTTCTGGGAACAAAATATAGCTCTGTGTGTGTGATGGGACTAACACACTTCAAGTCCATAGGTGCCTCTGGGAAGAAAATATAGCTCTGTGTGTGGTGGGACTAACACACTTCAAGTCCTATAGGTGCTTCTGGGAAGAAAATATAGCTCTGTGTGTGTGATGGGACTAACACACTTCAAGTCCTATAGGTGCTTCTGGGAAGAAAATATAGCTCTGTGTGTGTGATGGGACTAACACACTTCAAGTCCTATAGGTGCTTCTGGGAAGAAAATATAGCTCTGTGTGTGTGATGGGACTAACACACTTCAAGTCCTATAGGTGCTTCTGGGAACAAAATATAGCTCTGTGTGTGTGATGGGACTAACACACTTCAAGTCCTATAGGTGCTTCTGGGAAGAAAATATAGCTCTGTGTGTGTGATGGGACTAACACACTTCAAGTCCTATAGGTGCTTCTGGGAAAAAATATAGCTCTGTGTGTGTGATGGGACTAAAACACACTTCAAGTCCTATAGGTGCTTCTGGGAAGAAAATATAGCTCTGTGTGTGTGATGGGACTAACACACTTCAAGTCCTATAGGTGCTTCTGGGAAGAAAATATAGCTCTGTGTGTGTGATGGGACTAACACACTTCAAGTCCTATAGGTGCTTCTGGGAACAAAATATAGCTCTGTGTGTGTGATGGGACTAACACACTTCAAGTCCTATAGGTAGCTCTGTGTGTGTGATGGGACTAACAACTTCAAGTCCTATAGGTGCTCTGTGTGTGTGTGATGGGACTAACACACTTCAAGTCCTATAGGTGCTTCTGGGAACAAAATATAGCTCTGTGTGTGTGTGATGGGACTAACACACTTCAAGTCCTATAGGTGCTTCTGGGAAAAAATATAGCTCTGTGTGTGTGATGGGACTAAATCTCTTCAAGTCCTATAGGTGCTTCTGGGAAGAAAATATAGCTCTGTGTGTGTGATGGGACTAACACACTTCAAGTCCTATAGGTGCTTCTGGGAAGAAAATATAGCTCTGTGTGTGTGATGGGACTAACACACTTCAAGTCCTATAGGTGCTTCTGGGAAGAAAATATAGCTCTGTGTGTGTGATGGGACTAACACACTTCAAGTCCTATAGGTGCTTCTGGGAAGAAAATATAGCTCTGTGTGTGTGATGGGACTAACACACTTCAAGTCCTATAGGTGCTTCTGGGAAGAAAATATAGCTCTGTGTGTGTGATGGGACTAACACACTTCAAGTCCTATAGGTGCTTCTGGGAAGAAAATATAGCTCTGTGTGTGTGATGGACTAACACACTTCAAGTCCTATAGGTCTTCTGGGAAGAAAATATAGCTCTGTGTGTGTGATGGGACTAACACACTTCAAGTCCTATAGGTGCTTCTGGGAAGAAAATATAGCTCTGTGTGTGTGATGGGACTAACACACTTCAAGTCCTATAGGTGCTTCTGGGAAGAAAATATAGCTCTGTGTGTGTGATGGGACTAACACACTTCAAGTCCTATAGGTGCTTCTGGGAACAAAATATAGCTCTGTGTGTGTGATGGGACTAACAACTTCAAGTCCTATAGGTGCTTCTGGGAACAAAATGATGGGACTAACACACTTCAAGTCCTATAGGTGCTTCTGGGAGCAAAATATAGGAGCTCTGCCTCCTGCCACGAACACACTACAAGTCCTATAGGTGCTTCTGGTAACAAAATATAGGAGCTCTGCCTGCCTGCCACGAACACACTACAAGTCCTATAGGTGCTTCTGGTAACAAAATATAGGAGCTCTGCCTGCCTGCCACGAACACACTACAAGTCCTATAGGTGCTTCTGGTAACAAAATATAGGAGCTCTGCCTGCCTGCCACGAACACACTACAAGTCCTATAGGTGCTTCTGGTAACAAAATATAGGAGCTCTGCCTGCCTGCCACGAACACACTACAAGTCCTATAGGTGCTTCTGGTAACAAAATATAGGAGCTCTGCCTGCCTGCCTGCCACGAACACACTACAAGCCCCTCTTTCTCAATCAATCTTTGTAACTGAATCTATCTAACTCAATCTCTGTAAGTAAATCTCTCTAACTATCTAAATGCAGCAGAGTGTCACAGAATCAGCCTGCTCAATCTGCGCCGGAACAGCATGTGACCGGCGCAGACGGCGTGGCGGCCTTTTATAGGGGGGGCGTGTACTACAGCCCCTGAGCTGTAATTGGCTACAGGCGTCCTGCCTGTAGCCAATTATGGCTCTTCGAGTTTCCGGGGCTGTGATTGGCCAAGCATGCGGGGTCACAGTGCATGCTTGGCCAATCATCAGCCAGCAATGCACTGCGCCGGCCGCGCCGGCCGCAATGCATTGTGGGGCCGCTCGCATCACACGAACGTGATGCGAGCGGCCAAAATAGTTCTGGGCTCGCCGAGCGAGCGAACGCCCGGTGCTCGATGCGAACGTGGGTTCGCATCGAGCACCGGGCCCATCCCTAATCCCGAGCAACTATTACACGCCACATTTCTTCTGTATACCATATATGTGCTTCACCCTCGGTTCCTTTACCTTTTGTTATAGAATTCCCCTCTCCTGAAGAAGCATGAAGCAAAATGCATTGAGATATTTAACAGCTCCTCAGCCTATTCTGTGTTCCTCAGACCAACAGATACCCTTGCATGATATATGTACAATTTGAGTCTCAGGTGGTAGAGGTATTATTGTAAACTCCTGGGTCACATATACCATTTTATGATGCTATGGATCAGTTCTTAGGGGTTGCATTCAGAGGAGCTATGTGGTTTACAGCTTCTGCATTTTTTTTTTTTTTTAACATTTGTAAGGCCATTGTTATCTCCCTTTTTTAAATATGAACCACTCTTGACTGAGTGACCAAATGTTTATTAATAAAATACATTTTAGCAAAATATGTTTGTGTTGAATTTTTTTTGGAGAGATATATCCACCTAAAAATCCCTTGAATTTCTGTTGCATTCCTTTTCTTCAGAGATATAAAACTATTTGTCATAGCACGATTAAACTTTATTACTCCAGTTTTACAGGTACTTACAGCATCTTTCTTTGCCCAGCTGGCTTAGTGCTTATTTATGCCAAGCTCAGTGGTTATTTATGGGGAACAATACACAGAAATAAACACATGGGGGAAAATTATGGGTACAATGCTAATTTTCCAAGTACATTTCTGGGTTTGCAAATGCATATGATTTTTCAGCTATTCCAGAATATATTTAAATGAAAGTATTTGTGCCTGGGGTTCAGCTTTAAAATAATAACATATGGTCATATGTGTGTTTAGGTACAGCAAAATGCCTGCTGCATGACCATCTTCTCTGTAAGAGATTTGGCACATACATAGGAACTTCTCCCTTTGTACACTAACAACATTTATAAAGTATCAGCTTTGCTGTCAATAACAAGAAAAACAAGGCCACTGCCTATCAATGTTCTATGTAAGCAATTTGGCTAAGAAAACTAGTGTAAGCCCAAGATGTAAATTTAGAATGCTACTCAAAGGGGTATGTAAAAATCCCATACAACTGAAATTTAGCAAAATATATATTTTTTTTAAAACAGCATCAGTGACTTTCCATGAATGAAAAGTGTGTGGTGTGCTGGTGACTGCTGTGTTTGGTTGATATTTTGCAGTCCCCCCCCCCCCGAATACCCCTGCAGCTGTGAACTTATGGTGCTGCAGGAGTTGTTATGAGTGACAGGCAGCGGGGGTGGAGAGCCCGGAATAGGGAGCTGGGGATGTGCTGTCATGAGGGCTGGATAACGGCACTGCTATGGTAAAGTGAGTGACATGAGCTTGGATCCATCCTAACCTTCTGAGGCCAGCTGATTACCAACCCTTAGATGTGACCCTGTTGATGAGCATTTGATCTTGTGTGTGGGATCAATTTGTCTGTTAAGCTGCCAATTATTTTGGTGTTGGAGCATGGTGGTGATGCACAAGCACTTTTGATTTATTTTGCACAAGCACACTTTTTCCCACTTTCTCACATTTGGAACCACATATTAACTCTATGCTACTTCGATGTTAGTTCACCCCTTTATATTTTTTCTGTAAAGTTGAATTAACCCTTTAAAGATCTTGTAGTCTTCAGATAAAGTCCAGCAGTGGTCAAACAAAAAAAAGTGATCAATAGAGAGGTCCCTTAAACTTGGGAAATTTGCTGTTATGATGAACAAGAGTCAAGAAGAAGGGAACATGATACATCTGTAAGCACTATCCTCTCAGAATGAGAGAAAAGAAAAAGGGGTAAGAAACAGGTGTATTGCTTTTCCATTAGTTCCTGTTCTCATGTGTCCCTCAGTACTTTTCAATTTTCTTTTTCCTTTTCCAAACTGGAGAATCTGGAAATTGGGCAATGCATAAAACTAGTCCTTTGCACCAATAAGTCCTTATAACTATTTGCTAGACTATAGTAAGTGTGAATTACTCCTTTTTCTTTTCTCTCATTCTGAGAGGATAGTGCTTACAGATGTATCATGTTCCCTTCTTCTTGACTCTTGTTCATCATAACAGCAAATTTACCAAGTTTAAGGGACCTCTCTATTGATCACTGTTTTTTGTTTGACCACTGCTGGACTTTATCTGAAGACTACAAGATCTTTAACCGCTTCAATACAGGGCTTTTAAACACCCTTCCTTACCAGAGCACTTTTTGCGATTCGGCACTGCGTCGCTTTAACTAACAATTGCGCGGTCGTGCGACGTTACACCCAAACAAAATTGACGTCCTTTTTTTTTCCCACAAATAGAGCTTTCTTTTGGTGGTATTTGATCGCCCCTGCGGTTTTTATTTTTTGCGCTATGAACAAAAGAAGAGCGACAATTTTGAAAAAAAACACAATATTTTTTTTACTTTTTGCTATAATAAATATCCCATTTTTTTTAAAAAAAACTATTTTTTTCCTCAGTTTAGGCCGATACGTATTCTTCTACATATTTTTGTTAAAAAAAATAGCAATAAGCGTATATTGATCGGTTTGCGCAAAAGTTATAGCGTCTACAAAATAGGGGATAGATTTATTGAATTTTTTTTTTTTTTTTTACTAGTAATGGCGGGGATCTGCGATTTTTTTTTTTCGTGACTGCGACATTGCGGCGGACACTTCGGACACTTTTGACACATTTTTGGAACCATTCACATTTACACAGCGATCGTTGCTATAAAATTGCAGTGATTACTGTGTAAATGTGACTGGCAGGGAAGGGGTTAACACTAGAGGGCGCTGGAGGGGTTAATGTGTTCCCTAATAGACGTGATTCTAACTGTAGGGGGAGGGGACTTAAGGGGAGGAGACCGATCATGTGATCCTCTGTACTGGGATCACATGATCGGTCTCCTCTGCACTGACAGGACGTGGAGCTGTGTGTTTACACACACAGCTCCACGTTCCCGCCCGGTCCCGTTGTTTTAAACGGGCAATCGCGGGTGCCCGGCGGACATCGCGGCCGCCGGGCACTCGCACCGGGTCCCGAGCGATGCCGCGGGCGCGCGCGCGCGCGCCCCCAGGCGGCCGGGAATCCGAGGACGTCATATGACGATCCACCTTGTGGGCGTCATATGACGGCGGGCGGTATTGAAGTGGTTAAAGGGTTAATTCAACTTTACAGAAAAAATATAAAGGGGTGAACTAACATCGAAGTAGCATAGAGTTAATATGTGGTTCCAAATGTGAGAAAGTGGGAAAAAGTGTGCTTGTGCAAAATAAATCAAAAGTGCTTGTGCATCACCACCATGCTCCAACACCAAAAGAATTGGCAGCTTAACAGACAAATTGATCCCACACATAAGATCATATGCTCATCAACAGGGTCACATTGAAGGGTTGGTTATCAGCTGGCCTCAGAAGGTTAGGATGGATCCAAGCTCATGTCACTCACTTTACCATAGCAGTGCCGTTATCCAGCCCTCATGACAGCACATCCCCAGCTCCCTATTCCGGGCTCTCCACCCCTGCTGCCTGTCACTCATAACAACTCCTGCAGCACCATAAGTTCACAGCTGCAGGGGTATTCAGGGGGGGGGGGCTGCAAAATATCAACCAAACACAGCAGTCACCAGCTTTTCATTCATGGAAAGTCACTGATGCTGTTTTAAAAAAATATAAATTTTGCTAAATTTCAGTTGTATGGGATTTTTACATACTCCTTTGAGTAGCATTCTAAATTTGCATCTTGGGCTTACACTAGTTTCCTTAGCCAAATTGCTTACATAGAACACTGATAGGCAGTATAGCATTGCAGTAAAGTCTGAAAGTGTCTATGGGCAATACAGTGTAACAATATATTGTTACATTGTTGTTAATATTTCATTCAAGTGTAGACCTTAGATTCATACGTGTGACCTTTGATCTGTAAATGAAAGCAATTAAAGAAACCTTTCTTTTAAAAAAATCTTTATATTTAATCCCTTAATAACCATTGGTTAATCCTAATCCATTAAAACCATACTATTAGTATTGTACATTTTTAATATTTGAAAAATGTTTTCCATTTGTTTTGCTTGTTATGCTTTTCTGTAAAAGTATGCACAAAAAATGCCCTTTTTTAATTTGCAATTAACTTTGTTATGCTTTGTACCAGAAATATCATTTAAATATAAATTTTAATTGGATAAATGATAGAATATAATTTAGCCCTGGTTCACATTGATGCGATTTGGTGTGCCAAATCGCATGCCAAATCAGCGGCAATTGCCAGCAATGGCACAGTCTGAATCAGCGTGACGCCGCATTTGCGGCTCTTCACTGGTTCCCAAAAGTAGTTTCTGTACTGCTTTTGGTGATTTTGGGGTGTGATTTCCATTGACATCTGTACAGCAACCCACACAGATGTCTCTGAAATTACTCCCGAAGTCGAAACTGACAGGTGGGAATGAAATTGTGCGAGTTCAGCTGAACTCACACAATTTCATTCCCGCTGTCAGTGTGAACCTCGGTTTAGAGAAAAGCTACTTTTTTTCTTAAAAATAATTATGGTCACACTAGAAAAACATGATTTAATTATGGTCTTCTGGTTTGTTGGAATACAATGTTAAGTGGACATTCCAGTTAATATTAGATTGGTTTCACATCTGACCTTAAAGTACTGACAGTAGAAAAGAATTCTAAAATTCTCCTGATTAATCAAAGTATTTTCTCTTAAATGCTTTTGACATGCAATCTCCTCTAGCTTTACTCCACGGTCCCAGCTGTATTGCCTTTTTTCTTATACCTAATGTTTGCAATTACACACGATTGATGAACATTTGCAGTTTAGTCACAAACTGATAAAATAAAACACTGTAGAGATGGTTAATGAAAACTAGAGCAAGGAAAAGCAGAACTGTTGCT
>JAQSEC010004664.1:0-13442 GCA_028564925.1 Lithobates sylvaticus | reverse complement strand
GCCATTGAATTTGTACTCTGGCAGCAGAGGTTGCGTGGAACAATGAGGCCATCATGGCTGCCTTTTCTCATGGTCTCTCGGATACCATCAAGGATAAGATAGCAGCCCGAAATATACCCACTGAGTTGGAGAAGTTGATCACGTTTGCCATCCTCATTGACTCCAGACTCAGAGAAAGTCTCTCTTTTAAGGAGCACTTGTGGAAGCCTCCTGTACGTTTGTCTCTGAGATTTCCAGTCCCACCCCTCTCTCACCTCCTATGCCTCCTGGTACCGAGTCGGTCTGTGAAGATGAACCCATGCACTTCACGTGTCTCTCTGCGAATGAGAGAACCCTTATAAGGAGGAAGAGATTGTGCCTTTATTGTGGCCAGGCAGGTCACTTTTTGAAGTCTTGTCCTACCCGTCCAGGGAACGCCTGAACCGCGTTGTCCTGTCACAGACAGACCTTAGGTGGTGTTGTTTCGTCCCCAGTTATCCAAGAGGATAAACAAACATTTTTTAAATATATTTTTTGGGGATATTTATTATAGCAAAAAGTTAAAAATATTGCTTTTTTTTCAAAATTGTCGCTCTTTTTTTGTTTATGGCAGAGGTGATCAAATACCACCAAAAGATAGCTCCATTTGTGGGGGAAAAAGGACATCAATTTTGTTTGGGAGCCACGTCGCTCGACTGCGCAATTGTCAGTTAAAGCGACGCAGTGCCGAATCGCAAAAAGTGCTCTGGTCTTTGGCCAGCCAAATGGTCCAGGGCTGAAGTGGTTAACGATGTCCTCCGAGATTAGTTGCAGTTATGTGTGGTGGTTTATCTCGATGTTATCCTAATATTTTCCAAGTCCCTGGAGAGCCACCACACAGATGTCTGTCGTGTGCTTCAGAAACTACTGCCGCGTACACACGAGCGGACTTTCCGGCAGAAAAGGTCAGATGGAATCATTCCGTTGGATATTACGATCATGTGTGGGCTTCATCTGACTTTTTTCTTCAAAAATTCAGACAGACCTAGAAATAGAACATGCTTTAAATCTTTCCGACGGAATCAATTTCTATCGTGAAAACCGTTCGTCTGTATGCTGGTCCGACGGACCAAATACGCTGCAAGGGCAGCTATTGGCTACTGTCTATTGAGTCCTCTGGGTCACTAAGGATCATATTATCCATAACTACCTCCTCCGAGCCACATACAACTCTTTGGGTTTCTGGGGACTAAAAACCATCCCTTGAAGACTGCTGCTGAGTTTTATCCTCTACATCCATTCTGACACAATCCACCTCCTCCTCCTCCTGTGTGTTTGACGGGCCCACAAGAATGCTATCTGGTTAAAGGGGGCCTTGAGAGGAAAGGAAGGCCTCCTCTTCCTCCCGCTGTTCTGCCTCAAGTGCCCTGTCCATGATTCCACAAAGCATGTGCTCCAGCAGGAAGACTAGAGGGACATTGTCACTGATGCATGCATTGTCGCTGCTCACCATCCCTGTGGCTTCCTCAAATGGTGACAGGACAGTGCATGCTTCCTTGATCAGTAGCCACTGGCATGGTGAAAAGAAGCCAAGCTCCCCTGACCCTGTCCTGGTGCCATACTCACACAGGTACTCATTGATTGCCCTTTGCTGTTTGTGCAGCCGCTGCAGCATTGCCAACGTTGAGTTCCACCTGGTGGGCATGTCACAAATGAGGCGGTTGGTGAGCAGGTTGCATTCCCTTTGAATGTCAGCCAGCCGAGCACTGGCATTGTATGACTGGCGGAAATGACCACAGACTTTTCTGGCCTGCCTCAGGAGATCTTGTAAGCCTGGGTACCTGCACAAGAACCGCTGCACCACCAAATTCAGGACGTGTGCCAAACATGGAACATGGGTCAAGTGTCCCTGTCGGAGGGCAAAGAGAAGGTTGGTGCCATTGGCTTATACAACGATTCCTGGCTGAAGCTGGCGTGGCATCAACCACCCATGAGCCTGCCCCTGCAGAGCAGAGCCCCTGCAGAGCTGACCGAATCTATGCCCCAGTGTGGCTCCTGTCCCCTAGGCAGATCAACTCAAGCACTGCAAGGCATCTTTTAGCCTCACTACTTGCGTAGCCCCTTGAGCGCTTACGGAGCACCGTTGGTTCAGAGAACAAATCTGCAGAAGAGGCCATAGAGGAAGAAGAAGAGGAGGGGGTGGAGCAGAGAGCTGTGGCAAAATCACCACTAGCATTTTGGAGGCGTGGTGGCGGAACAAGCTCCAACAACACTGAACCCTGTCCTGCATCCTTCCCAGCTGCCAGCAGAGTTACCCAGTGCGCCGTGAAAAAAAGGTAACGTCCCTGCCCTTGCCTGCTGGACCATGAATCAGCAGTAATATGAACCTTACTGCTGACCGCCCTGTCCAACGAGGCCAAAATATTGCCTTCAAAATGCCTGTAGAGAGACAAAATGGCCTTCCGTGAAAATAATTTGAGTTGCCACTGAGGTACAGCACATTCCACAAAAGGGGACAGAGTCTACCAGCTAAAAAGGCAGCAGTTGCAGTGCTAGCAATTTGGCCAAGCTAGCATTTAGACGCTGAGCATGTGGATAGCTGGGACCGAATTTCTTTTTACGGTTCAGCAACTGGGGTAGGTAAATTTGCCTGCTAAAATCAATTGGTGGTGTACTGCTAGCAGATTGGCTGCAAGTACTTGGGACACCTATTGCTATACCTTCATTCCTCTCAGTGCAGGTTTTTGAGAGGACTGGAAGTATACTAGGGTTGGAGATCCCAGATGAGGAGCAAGGAGAAGTCTGCCTTTTTCTTTGATGTGGGTCTTTCAAGTGCTGCTGCCAACGGCATGTCAGGTCGTCATATGTCTGGTCAAGCATGTGGTGCCCAAGCAGCTGCTGTTCTGGCCACGCTTGATCCGATTCACACATAGGTTGCAAACAGCAATGGTGCGATCTGCTGCGCACGTGTCGAAAAAGGCCCACACCAAGAAACTTTTAGAAGTCAGTAGGCAGTCAGCAGCGCCCTGCACCTGTGGAGCTCTGCGGTGTGATGCAATAGGGTGGCTGCCCTTAAGCTGCCCCCTAGAGGACATCCTGCCTCGGAGTTGTGCCTCCTCCTTACTTTCCTCCTCTTCTCTCAAGCGCCCAAGTACAGTCAATTATAATAATTTATTTATTACCAATTGTTAATAATTTTATAATCATTTTCTTAATTCATTTTTAAGTTAATTGATTTATTCATACAAATGTATTAATTGTATATCTGAGGTATATTTATACATTTATATATTTATGTATTTAATCAATTAATTATTTGATCAATTTCTTTAAACGTCATAAAATTATCATCATCCACTATTAATCAGCAAGCTTTTTATTCCTATTTACATTCACTAGGTCTACAACCGTCTACTTCTTTAAATCTGTCTATTTGATGGGCTGGCCAGCCCATCAGATCTCTCTGTTTTTATTTCCTCTGCATTTAAGACTGCCAGGTTTGTCAGCCAATCATGGTCTGATGAGAAAGCTGTAACTCTGAAATGCATTACCATTCCTCGCCACTGTGAATAATCACATTTCCTGTTCCTGTGATGTCATGAACAGTTGCTTTCCGTTTTCCTGGTTCCCAGCCTCCTCTGGATCCCTGTAAGATTACATCAGTGCCCCAGGCTGCAAAGGGAAAACAGGACGCCAAATAGGACGTTTATGAGACTCCAGGACTGGCGATTTTCACCACATACTGAACTTATCTAATTTAACCTGAGAGTTACTACTTGTTTTTATTAAATATATGATTTTTACTGCACTCAGTCTGGCGCCCCTCTGTTCCCATTCCTAAAGCAGCAGAGCAACACTAAAGCCGCCTTCCACACTCTATGATTTTCTGCTGATTTTTGTCTTTAGATTTACCAAAACCATGTAGTGCAAGGGCCTGCCCGATTGCATACAAATTGAAACTCATATTATATGGTTTTGGTAAATCTGAAGACAAAAATCAGCAGAAAATCTGATAGTGTGTTGGGGCTTAAACCATAAAATTTCTATCACTATGCTTCACAGTTGATATGAGGTTCTTCTAATAGACATGTTTGGTATAAACTGAAGACAGTATATAGTTATTATGGCCAAATAACTTTATCTTCATCAGGTCACTGCACATTATTTCACTGTAGTCTTCCGTTCATATTATTTTCGAAGAGCAAAGGTTTTTACTTGGCCCAACTCCCAAGCAGATTCAGTTTTTTGAAATTCCTTTCTAAGATGCATGTGACCAACCGTAGAAAGAGTTAACTGCAGATCCCAGGATGAAATTATAGTCTTCTTTATTACCAGCACTGCTGCTCACACTACCAAACTCCACTGGGTTGAACAGAAAAACTTGCTTAGAGATCTGCTGCATTTGACATAAGGACCAATGGAATTAACCACAGCAGGGAAATACTGTAGGCATCCAACACACCCAGAAGTGTGGTAGATGCCGAAAAGCTTTTAATACGCATGTCACTTTTATCCAGTTCAGTGGGCAAAGTGATCATGTTTTTGTAAGGCATTTCCTAGCAAAACTCAGTCATAAAATGAACAGGTACAGGACCTTAAATAGGTTAAAAAAGTATGAAACTTCAAGTATAATAAGGATTAATAACACAAAACTATGTGCTTTGTGTAAGTCATAGAATGAAGAGGTATATGACCTTGAAGAGATAAAAAGGTATGAAACTTCAAGTATAATAAGGATCAATGACACAAAACTATGTGCTTCTGTTTAACTATTTAACAAGAGGTTATATGTGTTCAAACATTTTATGTTTCAGAAATAAAACATTGAAGTTTAAAAAAAAAAAAAAATTGTTATTATGTAGATATGGAAGGATTTTTAATGAAGGAGAATCTAGTGTTACACTGTTACGCTTATGGGAGTGGACACTTTACAAAGACATAGTGCTGAAAGAAAAATGATTTGCAAATACTGCATCCAAAAGTCTTGTGAAGCTGTACTTTTCCAAACATTCAGTGAAAGTGTACACTATAGGCAGGTATGCTTGGAATAAACACAGAACAGGGGGAAATGTGTTATCTTCTTATTAAAAATTCAACTCATAAGATTTGCTTATGATCTGACTGTCCAGACATTTCAGTCTTCAGTCTTTTTCTCAAGGCAATACTACTTCAATATAACCTTTTATTTTCATGTTTTTGCAAGAAGTTAAAAAGAAACTTTCTTACCATGTGATGTATTTTAAGCTCGGGACATTATTTGGGAGAATGGTTTTTGATTTGGTTGCCAATTTTAAAAAGTCAGGTAATGTGCAATAGGAATAAAATGTGATTCTTGGACTCGTGTCATGGCAGACTGGTAGAGCATCTTTCTTAAAGCGGTTCTGCACTCTGAAAAAAAATTTTTTTTTTTAGGATGTAATATAAAGTGTGCTTACCTTTATTAGGGGACTCACCTGTTCCATCTTCCATCTCGATCGCCGCCGGTTTTCGTCCGATGAAGTTCCTCGTCTTCTTCTTTAGTGCTGGGGGCCATCTTGCCTGTGGGCATGTGAAACACCCACAGGGACTTTAGATGGCCCAGCATGCACTGCCGTTACTCACGCGTGCGCAGTAACGGCTCATCTGCCGAGATCTCACGAGATTTCGGCAGATGCGGCCGAAATCTCGGGAGATTTCGGAAGATGTGGCCGAAATCTCGCGAGATTTCGGAAGATGCCCGCACTGACTCCTGGGATCAATGACACCAGATCCCAGGAGACAGTGCGGCGTGACGACGATCGACGCAAGACCCCGCCCGCCGCCGCAGAGGGAGAAGACCGGAAGTCTTCAATTACAAGGTAAGTAAAAAAAAAAAAACATTTCATTTAGTACTCTTTGCCTGATTTGGAAGGCAAAGAGATTTACTAAATGAAATGAGTGCAGAACCGCTTTAAGTAGGTAAATACTAGTTTAGAACTTCCTTCAATTAATAGGGTTTAAATATGTAAATAATTGTTGAACATTCTGGTAAAGGATTGCCGATCACCTAGATCAGCCATTCTCAACTTAGGCTCCGTGGAACCCTAGGGTTCCTCCAGAAATTGCTATGGGTTCCTTGAGCTGTGGATAATTGACCTCACATCTGATATTGCCCACGTAACTCAAGAGCCAACACCACTTAGATAACCCAGCAACATAACACCATCTACCCTTTTAGTTGTCTATAAGAGAGTGGCATTCTGACCACCAAGGCAAGGGGCGTTTTTCTCACTGATTCCCTGAGAATTGCATCTAGCAGGGGTTCCCTGAGAGCTGACATTTATTTCAAGCATTCCTCTGACATAAAAATATTGGGAAAGTCTGACCTAGATATAAACCTTATTAGGATAATGAACTGTACTAAGCTTTATTGGTGCCACAAACCTGCAGTTCTGGAGGCACAGAGAACCTTGCTGCAAATGCCAGTTATAGATTGGGGTGGTTGCCACTTTTTTTGTAAATTTGTCAATCGCCTGATTTGCTGTCAAAGATGTGTGTGGTTGCGCTTTGTCATTGTGAATGTGGATAATTTTCTGATTCTTGTTCAGTCTCTTCCTCCCAATGACTTCTCTACGCTTCTAGTACTCTAAGCAGATCAGAAAAAAAAATAAAAATTGTCTTCATTGGATTTAAATGCTTCCAGCGTATCAAAGCAGAATTCCACCCTTCTCTTTTTAAAATCTGGACTCAACTGCTGAGGTACCCACTTTACACATACTTTGCTAAGTCTTCCAGCATCTTCTGTATGGCAATGTCCACAGTCCAGTTGTGCAGCAAGCCAACGGATCATCTGTCCATGCAAATCAATTCGCCCACCTGCTAATGATTTATGTCAGCGGTTACAGTCAATGTTCACCCACTGTGTGTTTTGTCTTCAATGCAAGTTTCCCGTTCTTTAAATGTCTTCATCCATCTGTGCACATTGCTCTTGTCAATGGTGTAACCTCCATAAACATTCTGTAGCCTTCTGTGTATATCAGACATCCTGCCCAACTCAAAAACTCAATTGCAGTACGTTGCTTCTGCTTGAAACCTATTATTTACCTGCAATGAAAAAAAGAAGAGCTACTACAGAGGAAAAGTTACCAACATTTGAAATTTGAATGACCTATGTAAGTAAATAAAAATGTTATGCATTACTTTTAATAGAGCCCTCGCAGTAAGGCTGGGTGACAATATAGAATGTTTAAAACCAAAAGCAGATGAAATAAATATTACATAATTGCATTAGGTAGGTTAGCTAATTGGCTGGGTTTGCCAAGTTGACATTTTATCATCTTGAAGCTAGTTCAATTTGACTCCACAAAATCAAGTAAGCGCCATTGTTGGGAAAATACAAACAGCATTAGGTGGACCGTGCTTGGTCCACTCAAATTGGCGTTTGTAGCAGCGCTATTCAGAATTTTTCAAGTGAATAAAAAAACATTTAATATATACACTCACAATAGAACACCATATATCACATAGAGTTGTGAAAAATTAATCTTATATGTGAAATAAAATTATAAATATGGATCTAGTGAAAGTGATAAAAATTCTCATAAGTGTATAAAAATATATAAAAGTGCATTTCAGTGAATCATATATGTGATAAACAATATATGATGAACAAAATAAATAAATAAATAAATAAATGAATAATTGTCAATTCTGTGTCTCCAGTCCACATAAAACAAAGCTTGTCAAACTGGTCCCGCTAGACTGCAGCAGACCACCAATCCACCAAGTGACAGTTGGTATAAACAAAACAGTTCAGAATTTGGGTATTTGAGTGATCCGACCACCGAAGGTTTCCACCTTGTGCAAGACTCGCCCCCTTATGGGGATGCACTCACCAGAAAACTGCTTTAAATGTGCCTGTAGTAATAACCAATGTGGGCCTTCTCATCCAACATCAGACCATCCACCAGCGCGAAAATAGGACCAGATCCACTGTTCAGCATCACCTGATCATTACTCCACCAGCGCAGTCACATAATGTATGAGAAGACAAATGGAGGACCACATAGTGTAATACTGCTTAAAAGTAATTTTATTGAAAACACTTTCCCTTTTAAAAACGATCCCCCCTAGTAGTAACTGCGTACCAAAAAAATGATAATAAATTAGCCTTTAGATAAATGTAGGAATCTACTGTGCCTGAATCCAGTCCACAGGATGTGGAAGAAACGATTTCCGCTGAGTGTGTGAGCGGTGTCTCTCCTTCCTGATGGTCTTGGAACGCACAGTGGACCGCAAGCGCGATGACGTCACTTCCTTCTGACCTACGCCCTGACGCGTTTCGTCATTTCCGACTTCTTCTCGAGGGCGTAGGTCATCAGGGAGGAAGTGACATATATATACACTGACTGATGCGCCAACCGTCCAATGGGGAGGCTAGAATGCTCGCACACTGGACGGGGGCGCCGTAGACCAGGCAAACAGACACCAGAGGTCTAATGAAGACATCTAGCAATGAAAGCTCCGGTGTCAGCGCATTTACAGCATTAAGAGACATTCTAATTAAAACATATCATATTAAAACATCATAATATTAATACATTAATACAGCCATATTATATATTCAAGGAACGTGAACTTGAATATTGAAATAATGGTTACATGATATGCATATACACCCATATATACATCCGGCCGGGAAATATGTGTATATTCCCTCCAATTAAGGGGAGTTGGAGGGAGATTAAAATGATGATACATACAAACCTGGAAGTTGGTGTTACAAACGGAGGTGTGTGTATATAAAAAAATGGCAATATATATAAAACAAGGTATGAGCCCCTGCTTCAGTGTATGATTATAGGTACATGTATAAAATACAGTGAAGAATATATAAATTCTTCTGTTGTTATATCTATATATAAAAAAGATATTGTTAACCTATATATAAAAAAGGATGCTGTTATTATACAAAAAGTGTTACACAGCATTATATAAAACCATAATGCAAGGGCCCTATATTTTATAAAAATAGTATGTATAAAATATAATATTTAGGTGGACAAGGTTATATCTATAAAAAGTAAAATTAATTAAAACTATATTATGTACTCGTATATATATAAAATTAATGGTATATAAAAAAATGTATATAAAAACGGTGAGTTGTCATAAAAAAGCGTTGTGGGATCAGAGTGACTGGGTTATCTGTGGAGGTAATATTATTGTTTCATATTCATGTTCCTTAAATATGTACATATACCGACACAGTACCATACACAAACGCTCATGAGACATGGTCTTCAGGGGATCTATCACTGTTTATGTGTTTGTATAGGTGTACTTTTTCTAAGGCACTATGTGTCGCTTATAAAGCAATTAATATCTAGTTCGATGTTTAATCCTTTGGGCGAGAGAACGTCGACTAGGTATATCCATTTTGTTTCTTGTTTAGATAGTTCGCGGACCATGTTTAAACCTCTCCAATGGGGTTGAATCTGTTCAATACCCCAAAATTGGAGACCTTTAGGATCCTTGCCATGTTTGAGTTTAAAGTGCAGTGAGACATTATGGTCTTTAAAACCAATTTTTATGTTATGAATATGCTCAGCAATACGCACTCGTAATAATCTTTTTGTCCGTCCAATATACATTAAACCGCATGGGCACTTTAAGGCGTATACCACATGCGAGCTATTGCACGTGATGAACTGTTTGATAGAAAACACGTTATTGTTGACTGAGGAGGCGAAATTTTCCAATTTCCTGAGGGGTTTAGATACTTCCCGGCATGCTTTGCATTTCCTACAGGCGAAAAAACCGTCCTGGTCCCAGAATGTAGGTGGTTTTTTCGGCGGATCAATAACCTTCTTTACTACTCGATCTCCAAAGCTAGGTGCTTTCCTGTAGATAAATTTCGGAACTGGAGGCAATGATGACATTAGTTTCTTGTCCAGAAGAAGGACATGCCAGTGATTTTTAAAGATTTGTTCAACCTCTTGGTACTGTGCATGGTAACCAGATAAAAAGGCCCATTCCAGATTTTGTTTGCTGGACGGTGTGCATAGTTTCTTTTTTTCCTCTAAGATAGTGGACCTGGGTATTAGATTAACTTCTTCCACTGTCTTCTGTAACTTCACAGGGTCATAACCTCTTACTTCAAACCTATTTGTAAGAATTTTTGATTGTTCAATATAATTATTTTCTTCAGAGCAATTTCTTCTTACCCTCATTAGTTGGCCTTTTGGGATGTTTTTTAACCAAAGTGGATGATGTCCACTAGATGTCGGTAAATAGCTGTTTCTGTCAGTTTTTTTAAAAAATACTTTAGTCTCCAGTCTATTTTGTTTCCGATATATCGTGACATCTAAAAAGTTGATTTCATTACAATCATTGATCGATGTTAATTTAATATTATTGTTGTTATTATTAAGACCATTTAAAAATACTTCAAGACTAAAAATGGATCCTGCCCAGATAAAAAACAAATCGTCTATAAAACGTTTATAAAATCTCAGTTCTGGTCGCTGATTATTAAAAATGGTCTTATCTTCCCATTCTGCCATGAATAGATTTGCAATACTTGGGGCAAACTTGGCACCCATGGCAACACCTCTTTGTTGGGAATAAAACTCTCCTCCATACCAGAAATAATTGTGGGATAGACAAAAATCAAGAGCGTTCCTTAAAAACATCTTCTGATTAAAAGCCAAATCTTCCCGTTTACTTAGGGCCCAATTCAGGGCAAGCAAAGCGTCGTCATGTTGTATGATCGAGTACAGAGATGAAACATCTGCTGTAACGAGAATAATTTGTTCGTTGTTCTCCAGATTGATATCTTGTAAAGAGTTGAGCAAATTTTTTGTATCTCTTAGATATGATTTTGTTTCCCTTACACTTTTCTGTAGGAAGGTGTCCAAATATTGACCCAGCCTGGATGACACCGATTCAATGCTATTAACTATTGGTCTTGCCAGTGGGTTAGTTGGATCCTTATGTATCTTGGGCAGGGTATACAGTGTTGGTACTCGACTATTTGTGGGTATTAGGTATCTTCTCTCTTTACTCGAGAGTACTCCAGAGTGAGCGCCCATCTTTATTAATCTTTCTAGGTCTTCTCTATATATTTGTGTGGGGTCTTTATTCAGAGTTCTGTAGGTCTCTTTATCTGACAACATCTCCAAAATTTGTTTATGATAGAATTCTTTGGTTAATATAACAACTCCTCCACCTTTGTCGGCCGGTCTGATTACTATATCTTTACGTTTTTCTAGAAGTTTTATGCCTTCTTCAACGTGTTTTATATTCACTTCTTTTTTTGGTTTCAGTGTTTCTAGATCTTGTAATACCAGACTCTTGAAGACTTCCACATGGTGGTTTGGGTTGTTCGGTGGATTGAACAGTGATTTATTCTTTAGTCCACTATTCTTAATCCCAGGTCTTTCGTTTATTGTAGTTATTTGGGGTGTTTGTGTTGTTTGGATGCTACTCGTTATTTCACTAGTGCAGCCATTGCCCAAAAAATATTTCTTTATATTTATTTTTCTAATATATTTGTGTATGTCAATGTACACATTAAACTTATTTATAGGTTTTTTTATGCCGCATTTAAGGCCCAAGTTTAAAATATTTAGTTCCTTGTGTGTGAGATTTACCTCTGTGAGATTAAAAATTCCTCCTACTCCGATCCTCTTCTTCTTTTGTTGCACCTTGCGTCCTGCCCTGCATCCTCTGTATTTTCCTTTCTTTGTGGTAGTTGTGTACCGTCTTTGGGTTTTTGCAGATAGTCTTGTCTTTGGTTGTATTCTTTGTATTGGCCCTGGGTAGACTGCTGCTTCAGGTAAGGTGATGAGTTTCTTAGGTGATAGGGGGGTTGGGCCTGCATTGGGGGTCGCCCTAAGAAACTCATCACCTTACCTGAAGCAGCAGTCTACCCAGGGCCAATACAAAGAATACAACCAAAGACAAGACTATCTGCAAAAACCCAAAGACGGTACACAACTACCACAAAGAAAGGAAAATACAGAGGATGCAGGGCAGGACGCAAGGTGCAACAAAAGAAGAAGAGGATCGGAGTAGGAGGAATTTTTAATCTCACAGAGGTAAATCTCACACACAAGGAACTAAATATTTTAAACTTGGGCCTTAAATGCGGCATAAAAAAACCTATAAATAAGTTTAATGTGTACATTGACATACACAAATATATTAGAAAAATAAATATAAAGAAATATTTTTTGGGCAATGGCTGCACTAGTGAAATAACGAGTAGCATCCAAACAACACAAACACCCCAAATAACTACAATAAACGAAAGACCTGGGATTAAGAATAGTGGACTAAAGAATAAATCACTGTTCAATCCACCGAACAACCCAAACCACCATGTGGAAGTCTTCAAGAGTCTGGTATTACAAGATCTAGAAACACTGAAACCAAAAAAAGAAGTGAATATAAAACACGTTGAAGAAGGCATAAAACTTCTAGAAAAACGTAAAGATATAGTAATCAGACCGGCCGACAAAGGTGGAGGAGTTGTTATATTAACCAAAGAATTCTATCATAAACAAATTTTGGAGATGTTGTCAGATAAAGAGACCTACAGAACTCTGAATAAAGACCCCACACAAATATATAGAGAAGACCTAGAAAGATTAATAAAGATGGGCGCTCACTCTGGAGTACTCTCGAGTAAAGAGAGAAGATACCTAATACCCACAAATAGTCGAGTACCAACACTGTATACCCTGCCCAAGATACATAAGGATCCAACTAACCCACCGGCAAGACCAATAGTTAATAGCATTGAATCGGTGTCATCCAGGCTGGGTCAATATTTGGACACCTTCCTACAGAAAAGTGTAAGGGAAACAAAATCATATCTAAGAGATACAAAAAATTTGCTCAACTCTTTACAAGATATCAATCTGGAGAACAACGAACAAATTATTCTCGTTACAGCAGATGTTTCATCTCTGTACTCGATCATACAACATGACGACGCTTTGCTTGCCCTGAATTGGGCCCTAAGTAAACGGGAAGATTTGGCTTTTAATCAGAAGATGTTTTTAAGGAACGCTCTTGATTTTTGTCTATCCCACAATTATTTCTGGTATGGAGGAGAGTTTTATTCCCAACAAAGAGGTGTTGCCATGGGGGCCAAGTTTGCCCCAAGTATTGCAAATCTATTCATGGCAGAATGGGAAGATAAGACCATTTTTAATAATCAGCGACCAGAACTGAGATTTTATAAACGTTTTATAGACGATTTGTTTTTTATCTGGGCAGGATCCATTTTTAGTCTTGAAGTATTTTTAAATGGTCTTAATAATAACAACAATAATATTAAATTAACATCGATCAATGATTTTAATGAAATCAACTTTTTAGATGTCACGATATATCGGAAACAAAATAGACTGGAGACTAAAGTATTTTTTAAAAAAACTGACAGAAACAGCTATTTACCGACATCTAGTGGACATCATCCACTTTGGTTAAAAAACATCCCAAAAGGCCAACTAATG
>JAQSEC010000583.1:0-13368 GCA_028564925.1 Lithobates sylvaticus | reverse complement strand
AATCAGTCAAGAACCCGTGTGTAAGTAAATATGTGTTCAGGTTTTTAAAGGGATGAGGAGGGCAACTCTACCCCAGATCACATTATTACCCCTCCCCCTCCCATCTCCATCCCCCTTATCGACCTGCAACCTCCCCACCCACTATACAACCTACAGACTGGAGGGACCGCATGATTACCCTCCCCCATCACCGACCAATCACAGCCCCGCCCCGCCCCCCCTCCTCATACACAGCCCAGGGGGCTCTGCGGTCACCTGATGTTACATTGTATCTCTTCTCTTCCGCATCACTTTCCTGGTTGGGCGGGGCCGGGGGAGGGAGGGGGCGGAGCTTCAATCAATTCTATATTAATCCAGGAAACACCTCAGACACGTCATCACTCAGCATCCAATCAGAGAAGAGCACATGACACAACACTGCAGAGCATCTCCCCTCTGCAGATCATCTCTCCTCCATACACATTAATCCCCTCCTCCCCTCTGCAGATCATCTCACATCCTCCCTCCATATACATCTCACATGCAGATCATCTCCTCCTCCCCCTCTGCAGATCATCTCTCCTCCATACCATTAATCCTCCTCCCTCTGCAAGATTCATCTCCCCATACCCCTCTGCAGATTATACACATTAATCCCCTCCCTTGCAGATCATCCCCTCCCCCCTCACTGAATGCAGATCATCTCCTCCATACACATTAATCCCTTCCCTCCCTCTGCAGATCATCTCCCTCCATACACATTAATCCCTCCTCCCCTCTGCAGATCATCTCTCCTCCATACACATTAATCCCCTCCTCCCCTCTGCAGATCATCTCTCCTCCATACACATTAATCCCTCCTCCCCCTCTGCAGATCATCTCTCCTCCATACACATTAATCCCCTCCTCCCCTCTGCAGATCATCTCTCCTCCATACACATTAATCCCCTCCTCCCCTCTGCAGATCATCTCTCCTCCATACACATTAATCCCCTCCTCCCCTCTGCAGATCATCTCTCCTCCATACACATTAATCCCCCCTCCTCCCCTCTGCAGATCATCTCTCCTCCTCATACACATTAATCCCCTCCTCCCCTCTGCAGATCATCTAATCCATACACATTAATCCCCTCCTCCCCTCTGCAGATCATCTCTCCTCCATACACATTAATCCCCTCCTCCCCTCTGCAGATCATCTCTCCTCCATACACATTAATCCCCTCCTCCCCTCTGCAGATCATCTCTCAACATTACCCTCCATACACATTAATCCCCTCCTCCCCTCTGCAGATCATCTCTCCTCCAGATCATCGCTCATCACATTAATCATACACACATTATGATCCCCACTCCTCCCTCTGCAGATTAATCCCCTCCTCCCCTCTGCAGATCATCTCTCCTCCATACACATTAATCCCCTCCTCCCCTCTGCAGATCATCTCCCTCCATACACATTAATCCCTCCTCCCCTCTGCAGATCATCTCTCCTCCATACACATTAATCCCCTCCTCCCCTCTGCAGATCATCTCCTCTCCATACACATTAATCCTCCTCCTCCCCTCTGCAGATCATCTCTCCTCCATACACATTAATCCCCTCCTCCCCTCTGCAGATCATCATCACATCTCCTCCATACACATTAATTCCCCTCCTCCCCTCTGCAGATCATCTCTCCTCCATACACATTAATCCCCTCCTCCCCTCTGCAGATCATCTCTCTCCATACACATTAATCCCCTCCTCCCCTCTGCAGATCATCTCTCTCCATACACATTAATCCCTCCTCCCCTCTGCAGATCATCTCCTCCATACACATTAATCCCCTCCTCCCTCTGCAGATCATCTCTCCTCCATACACATTAATCCCCTCCTCCCCTCTGCAGATCATCTCTCCTCCATACACATTAATCCCCTCCTCCCCTCTGCAGATCATCTCCTCTCATACACATTAATCCCTCCTCCCCTCTGCAGATCATCTCTCCTCCATATACACAATTAATCCCCTCCTCCCCTCTGCAGATCATCTCTCCTCCATACACATTAATCCCCTCCTCCCCTCTGCAGATCATCTCTCCTCCATACACATTAATCCCCTCCTCCCCTCTGCAGATCATCTCTCCTCCATACACATTAATCCCCTCCTCCCCTCTGCAGATCATCTCTCCCTCCATCATTAATCCCTCCTCCCTCTGCAGATCATCTCTCCTCCATACACATAATCCCCTCCTCCCCTCTGCAGATCATCTCTCCATACACATTAATCCCTCTCCCCTCAGATCATCTCGTCATCTCATTAATCTCCTCCTCTGCATTATCCCCTCCTCCCTCTGCAGATCATCTCCCTCCATACACATTAATCCCCTCCTCCCCTCTGCAGATCATCTCTCCATACACATTAATCCCTCCTCCCTCTGCAGAATCCCCATTTAATCCCTCCTCCCCCTGCAGATCATCTCTCCTCCATACACATTAATCCCCTCCTCCCCTCTGCAGATCATCTCTCTCCATACACATTAATCCCCTCCTCCCCTCTGCAGATCATCTCTCCTCCATACACATTAATCCCCTCCTCCCCTCTGCAGATCATCTCTCCTCCTCCCCTACAATCATAATCCCCTCCATACACTTAATCCCTCCTCCCCTGCAGATCATCTCTCCTCCATACACATTAATCCCCTCCTCCCCTCTGCAGATCATCTCTCTCCATACACATTAATCCCCTCCTCCCCTCTGCAGATCATCTCTCCTCCATACACATTAATCCCCTCCTCCCCTCTGCAGATCATCTCTCCTCCATCACATCCCCTCAGATCATTCTCTCCTCCATACACATTAATCCCCTCCTCCCCTCTGCAGATCATCTCTCCTCCCCTCCATACACATTAATCCCCTCCTCCCCTCTGCAGATCATCTCTCCTCCATACACATTAATCCCCTCCTCCCCTCTGCAGATCATCTCTCCTCCATACACATTAATCCCCTCCTCCCCTCTGCAGATCATCTCTCCTCCATACTCATTTAATCCCCTCCCCTCCCCTCTGCAGATCATCTCTCCTCCATACACATTAATCCCCTCCTCCCCTCTGCAGATCATCTCTCCTCCATACACATTAATCCCCTCCTCCCCTCTGCAGATCATCTCTCCTCCATACACATTAATCCCCTCCCCCTCTGCCATCTCTCCTCCATACACATCATCCCCTCCTCCCCTCTGCAGATCATCTCTCCTCCATACACATTAATCCCCAGATCCTCCCCTCTGCAGATCATCTCTCCTCCATACACATTAATCCCCTCCTCCCCTCTGCAGATCATCTCTCCTCCATACACATTAATCCCCTCCTCCCTCTGCAGATCATCTCTCCTCATACACTCCTTCTGCAATCATCTCCCTCCTCCCTCTGCAGATCATCTCTCCTCCATACACATTAATCCCCTCCAGATCCCTCCCTTCCCCCTCTGCAGATCATCTCCCCTCCATACACATTAATCCCTCCTCCCCTCTGCAGATCATTCTCTCCTCCATTACACATTAATCCCCTCCTCCCCTCTGCAGATCATCTCCTCCATACACATTAATCCCCTCCTCCCCTCTGCAGATCATCTCCTCCATACACATTAATCCCTCTCCTCTGCAGATCCTCTCTGCAGATCATCTCTCCTCTGCAGATCATCTCCTCCATACACATTAATCCCCTCCTCCCCTCTGCAGATCATCTCTCCATCCATACACCTCCTCCCTTGCAGATCATCTCTCCTACACATCCCCCCTTCTCCCCTCTGCAGATCATCTCCCTCCATACACATTAATCCCCTCCTCCCCTCTGCAGATCATCTCTCTCCATGCAGATCATCTCCCCTCCATACACATTAATCCCTCCTCCCCTCTGCAGATCATCTCTCCACATACATACACATCTAATCCTCCCTCCTCCCCTCTGCAGATCATCTCTCCTCCATACACATTAATCCCCTCCTCCCCTCTGCAGATCATCTCCCTCCATACACATTAATCCCCTCCTCCCCTCTGCAGATCATCTCTCCCCATACACATTAATCCCTCCTCCCCTCTGCAGATCATCTCTCCTCCATACACATTAATCCCCTCCTCCCCTCTGCAGATCATCTCTCCTCCATACACATTAATCCCCTCCTCCCCTCTGCAGATCATCTCTCCTCCATACACATTAATCCCCTCCTCCCCTCTGCAGATCATCTCTCCTCCATACACATCCCCTCTGCAGATCATCTCTCTCCTCCCCTCTGCAGATCATCTCTCCTCCATACACATTAATCCCCTCCTCCCCTCTGCAGATCATCTCTCCTCCATACACATTAATCCCCTCCTCCCCTCTGCAGATCATCTCTCCTCCATACACATTAATCCCCTCCTCCCCTCTGCAGATCATCTCCCCTCCATACACATTAATCCCCTCCTCCCCTCTGCAGATCATCTCTCCTCCATACACATTAATCCCCTCCTCCCCTCTGCAGATCATCTCTCCTCCATACACATTAATCCCCTCCTCCCCTCTGCAGATCATCTCTCCTCCATACACATTAATCCCTCCTCCCCTCTGCAGATCATCTCCCCTCCTCTGCAGATCATCTCTCCTCCATACACATTAATCCCTCCTCCCCTCTGCAGATCATCTCTCCTCCATACACATTAATCCCCTCCTCCCCTCTGCAGATCATCTCTCCTCCATACACATTAATCCCCTCCTCCCCTCTGCAGATCATCTCTTCTCCATACACATTAATCCTCTCCTCCCCTCTGCAGATCATCTCTCCTCCATACACATTAATCCCCTCCTCCCCTCTGCAGATCATCTCTCCTCCATACACATTAATCCCCTCCCCTCTGCAGATCATCTCCCCATACTGCAGATCATCTCTCCTCCATACACATTAATCCCCTCCTCCCCTCTGCAGATCATCTCTCCTCCATACACATTAATCCCCTCCTCCCCTCTGCAGATCATCTCTCCTCCATACACATTAATCCCCTCCTCCCCTCTGCAGATCATCTCTCCTCCATACACATTAATCCCCTCCCCCCTGCAGATCATCTCTCCTCCATACACATTAATCCCCTCCTCCCCTCTGCAGATCATCTCCCCTCCTCCCCTCTGCACATTAATCCCCTCCTCCCCTCTGCAGATCATCTCTCCTCCATACACATTAATCCCCTCCTCCCCTCTGCAGATCATCTCTCCCTCCATACACATTAATCCCCTCCTCCCCTCTGCAGATCATCTCTCTCCATACACATTAATCCCCTCCTCCCCTCTGCAGATCATCTCTCCCTCCATACACATTAATCCCCTCCTCCCCCCACTGCAGATCATCTCTCCTCCATACACATTAATCCCCTCCTCCCTCTGCAGATCATCTCCCCCCTCCTCCATACACATTAATCCCCTCCTCCCCTCTGCAGATCATCTCTCCTCCATACACATTAATCCCCTCCTCCCCTCTGCAGATCATCTCCTCCATACCATACACATTAATCCCCTCCTCCCCTCTGCAGATCATCTCTCCTCCATACACATTAATCCCCTCCTCCCCTCTGCAATTATCCTCCTCTCCTCTGATCATCTCTCCTCCATACACATTAATCCCTCCTCCCTCTGCAGATCATCTCTCCTCCATACACATTAATCCCCTCCTCCCCTCTGCAGATCATCTCTCCTCCATACACATTAATCCCCTCCTCCCCTCTGCAGATCATCTCTCCTCCATACACATTAATCCCTCCTCCCCTCTGCAGATCATCTCTCCTCCATACACATTAATCCCCTCCTCCCCTCTGCAGATCATCTCTCCTCCATACACATTAATCCCCTCCTCCCCTCTGCAGATCATCTCTCCTCCATACACATTAATCCCCTCCTCCCCTCTGCAGATCATCTCTCCTCCATACACATTAATCCCCTCCTCCCCTCTGCAGATCATCTCTCCTCCATACACATTAATCCCCTCCTCCCCTCTGCAGATCATCTCTCCTCCCTCTGCAGATACACATTAATCCCTCCTCCCCTCTGCAGATCATCTCTCTCCATACACATTAATCCCCTCCTCCCCTCTGCAGATCATCTCTCCTCCATACACATTAATCCCCTCCTCCCCTCTGCAGATCATCTCTCCTCCATACACATTAATCCCCTCCCCCTCTGCAGATCATCTCTCCTCCATACACATTAATCCCCTCCTCCCCTCTGCAGATCATCTCTCTCCATACACATTAATCCCCTCCTCCCCTCTGCAGATCATCTCTCCTCCATACACATGCAGATCATCTCTCCTCCATACACATTAATCCCCTCCTCCCCTCTGCAGATCATCTCTTCCATACACATTAATCCCCTCTCCTCCCTCTGCAGATCTCTCTCCATACACATTAATCCCCTCCTCCCCTCTGCAGATCATCTCTCCTCCATACACATTAATCCCCTCCTCCCCTCTGCAGATCATCTCTCCTCCATACACATTAATCCCCTCCTCCCCTCTGCAGATCATCTCTCCTCCTTACACATTAATCCCCTCCTCCCCTCTGCAGATCATCTCCTCCATACACATTAATCCCCTCCTCCCCTCTGCAGATCATCTCCTCCATACACATTAATCCCCTCCTCCCCTCTGCAGATCATCTCCTCCATACACATTAATCCCCTCCTCCCCTCTGCAGATCATCTCTCCTCCATACACATTAATCCCCTCCTCCCCTCTGCAGATCATCTCTCCTCCATACACATTAATCCCCTCCTCCCCTCTGCAGATCATCTCCATACACATTAATCCCCTCCTCCCCTCTGCAGATCATCTCCTCCATACACATTAATCCCCTCCTCCCCTCTGCAGATCATCTCCTCCATACACATTAATCCCCTCCTCCCCTCTGCAGATCATCTCTCCTCCATACACATTAATCCCCTCCTCCCCTCTGCAGATCATCTCCTCCATACACATTAATCCCCTCCTCCCCTCTGCAGATCATCTCCTCCATACACATTAATCCCCTCCTCCCTCTGCAGATCATCTCCTCCTCCATACACATTAATCCCCTCCTCCCCTCTGCAGATCATCTCCTCCATACACATTAATCCCCTCCTCCCCTCTGCAGATCATCTCCTCCATACACATTAATCCCCTCCTCCCCTCTGCAGATCATCTCTCCTCCATACACATTAATCCCCTCCTCCCCTCTGCAGATCATCTCTCCTCCATACACATTAATCCCCTCCTCCCCTCTGCAGATCATCTCTCCTCCATACACATTAATCCCCTCCTCCCCTCTGCAGCTCATCTCTCCTCCATACACATTAATCCCCTCCTCCCTCTGCAGATCATCTCCCCTCCATACACATTAATCCCCTCCTCCCCTCTGCAGATCATCTCTCCTCCATACACATTAATCCCCTCCTCCCCTCTGCAGATCATCTCTCCTCCATACACATTAATCCCCTCCTCCCCTCTGCAGATCATCTCTCCTCCATACACATTAATCCCCTCCTCCCCTCTGCAGATCATCTCTCCTCCATACACATTAATCCCCTCCTCCCCTCTGCAGATCATCTCTCCTCCATCTCCCCTCCCATACACATTAATCCCCTCCTCCCCTCTGCAGATCATCTCTCCTCCATACACATTAATCCCCTCCTCCCCTCTGCAGATCATCTCTCCTCCATACACATTAATCCCCTCCTCCCCTCTGCAGATCATCTCTCCTCCATACACATTAATCCCCTCCTCCCCTCTGCAGATCATCTCCTCCATACACATTAATCCCCTCCTCCCCTCTGCAGATCATCTCTCCTCCATACACATTAATCCCCTCCTCCCCTCTGCAGATCATCTCTCCTCCATAACACATTATCCCCTCCATACATCTCTCCTCCATACACATTAATCCCCTCCTCCCCTCTGCAGATCATCTCTCCTCCATACACATTAATCCCCGCCTCCCCTCTGCAGATCATCTCTCCTCCATACACATTAATCCCCCCTCCCCTCTGCAGATCATCTCTCCTCCATACACATTAATCCCCTCCTCCCCTCTGCAGATCTGCAGATCATCTCTCCTCCATACACATTAATCCCCTCCTCCCCTCTGCAGATCATCTCTCCTCCATACACATTAATCCCCTCCTCCCCTCTGCAGATCATCTCCTCCATACACATTAATCCCCTCCTCCCCTCTGCAGATCATCTCTCCTCCATACACATTAATCCCCTCCTCCCCTCTGCAGATCATCTCTCCTCCATACACATTAATCCCCTCCTCCCCTCTGCAGATCATCTCCCCTCCATACACATTAATCCCCTCCTCCCCTCTGCAGATCATCTCTCCTCCATACACATTAATCCTCTCCTCCCCTCTGCAGATCATCTCCTCCATACACATTAATCCCCTCCTCCCCTCTGCAGATCATCTCTCCTCCATACACATTAATCCCCTCCTCCCCTCTGCAGATCATCTCTCCATACACATTAATCCCCTCCTCCCCTATGCAGATCATCTCCTCTCCTCCATACACATTAATCCCCTCCTCCCCTTCTGCAGATCATCTCTCCTCCATACACATTAATCCCCTCCTCCCCTCTGCAGATCATCTCTCCTCCATACACATTAATCCCCTCCTCCCCTCTGCAGATCATCTCCTCCATACACATTAATCCCCTCCTCCCTCTGCAGATCATCTCTCCTCCATACACATTAATCCCCTCCTCCCCTCTGCAGATCATCTCATACACATTAATCCCCTCCTCCCCTCTGCAGATCATCTCTCCTCCATACACATTAATCCCCTCCTCCCCTCTGCAGATCATCTCTCCTCCCTCTGCAGATCATCTCTCCTCCCCCTGCAGATCATCTCTCCTCCATACACATTAATCCTCTCCTCCCCTCTGCAGATCATCTCTCCTCCATACACATTAATCCCCTCCTCCCCTCTGCAGATCATCTCTCCTCCATACATAATCCCCTCCATACACATTAATCCTCTCCTCCCCTCTGCAGATCATCTCTCCTCCATACACATTAATCCCCTCCTCCCCTCTGCAGATCATCTCTCCTCCATACACATTAATCCCCTCCTCCCATCTCTGCAGATCATCTCTCCTCCATACACATTAATCCCCTCCTCCCCTCTGCAGATCATCTCCCCTCCTCCATACACATTAATCCCTCCTCCCCTCTGCAGATCATCTCTCTCCATACACATTAATCAGCAGATCATCTCCCCTCCTCATACACATTAATCCCCTCCTCCCCTCTGCAGATCATCTCTCCTCACATTAATCCCCTCCAGCCCCTCTGCAGATCATACCCCTCCACATTAATCCCCTCCTCCCTCTGCAGATCATCTCTCCTCCATACACATTAATCCCCTCCTCCCCTCTGCAGATCATCTCTCCTCCATACACATTAATCCCCTCCTCCCCTCTGCAGATCATCTCCTCCATACACATTAATCCCCTCCTCCCCTCTGCAGATCATCTCTCCTCCATACACATTAATCCCCTCCTCCCCTCTGCAGATCATCTCTCCTCCATACACATTAATCCCCTCCTCCCCTCTGCAGATCATCTCCTCCATACACATTAATCCCCTCCTCCCCTCTGCAGATCATCTCTCCTCCATACACATTAATCCTCTCCTCCCCTCTGCAGATCATCTCTCCTCCATACACATTAATCCTCTCCTCCCCTCTGCAGATCATCTCCCCTCCATACACATTAATCCCCTCCTCCCCTCTGCAGATCATCTCTCCTCCATACACATTAATCCTCTCCTCCCCTCTGCAGATCATCTCTCCTCCATACACATTAATCCCCTCCTCCCCTCTGCAGATCATCTCTCCTCCATACACATTAATCCCCTCCTCCCCTCTGCAGATCATCTCTCCCTCCATACACATTAATCCTCTCCTCCCCTCTGCAGATCATCTCTCCATACACATTAATCCCCTCCTCCCCTCTGCAGATCATCTCCTCCATACACATTAATCCCCTCCTCCCCTCTGCAGATCATCTCTCCTCCATACACATTAATCCCCTCCTCCCCTCTGCAGATCATCTCTCCTCCATACACATTAATCCCCACCCCTCTCCCCTCTGCAGATCATCTCCTCCATACACATTAATCCCCTCCTCCCCTCTGCAGATCATCTCTCCTCCATACACATTAATCCTCCCCTCTGCAGATCATCCTCTCTGCAGATCATCTCCCCTCTGCAGATCATCTCTCCATACACCTTAATCCCCTCCTCCCCTCTGCAGATCATCTCTCCTCCATACACCTTAATCCCCTCCTCCCCTCGGCAGATCATCTCCTCCATACAATTAATCCCCTCCTCCCCTCTGCAGATCATCTCCTCCATACACATTAATCCCCTCCTCCCCTCTGCAGATCATCTCTCCTCCATACACATTAATCCCCTCCTCCCCTCTGCAGATCATCTCTCCTCCATACACATTAATCCCCTCCTCCCCTCTGCAGATCATCTCTCCTCCATACACATTAATCCCCTCCTCCCCTCTGCAGATCATCTCTCCTCCCCTCTGCAGATCATCTCTCCTCCATACACATTAATCCCCTCCTCCCCTCTGCAGATCATCTCTCCTCCATACACATTAATCCCCTCCTCCCCTCTGCAGATCATCTCTCCTCCATACACATTAATCCCCTCCTCCCCTCTGCAGATCATCTCTCCTCCATACACATTAATCCTCCTCCTCCCCTCTGCAGATCATCTCTCCTCCATACACATTAATCCCCTCCTCCCCTCTGCAGATATCTCTCCCCTCCAGATATCCCTCCTCCACATTAATCCCCTCCTCCCCTCTGCAGATCATCTCTCCTCCATACACATTAATCCCCTCCTCCCCTCTGCAGATCATCTCTCCATACACATTAATCCCCTCCTCCCCTCTGCAGATCATCTCTCCTCCATACACATTAATCCCCTCCTCCCCTCTGCAGATCATCTCTCCTCCATACACATTAATCCCCTCCTCCCCTCTGCAGATCATCTCCTCCTCCATACACATTAATCCCCTCCTCCCCTCTGCAGATCATCTCTCCTCCATACACATTAATCCCCTCCTCCCCTCTGCAGATCATCTCCTCCATACACATTAATCCCCTCCTCCCCTCTGCAGATCATCTCTCCTCCACCTCTTATCCCCTCCTCTCCTCTGCAGATCATCTCCCCTCCATACACATTAATCCCCTCCTCCCCTCTGCAGATCATCTCTCCTCCATACACATTAATCCCCTCCTCCCCTCTGCAGATCATCTCTCCTCCATACACATTAATCCCCTCCTCCCCTCTGCAGATCATCTCCCCCTCCATACACATCAATCCCCTCCTCCCCTCTGCAGATCATCTCTCCTCCATACACATTAATCCCCTCCTCCCCTCTGCAGATCATCTCCTCCATACACATTAATCCCCTCCTCCCCTCTGCAGATCATCTCTCCTCCCTACACATTAATCCCCTCCTCCCCTCTGCAGATCATCTCTCCTCCATACACATTAATCCCCTCCTCCCCTCTGCAGATCATCTCTCCTCCATACACATTAATCCCCTCCTCCCCTCTGCAGATCATCTCTCCTCCATACACATTAATCCCCTCCTCCCCTCTGCAGAGCATCTCTCCTCCATACACATTAATCCCCTCCTCCCCTCTGCAGATCATCTCTCCTCCATACACATTAATCCCCTCCTCCCCTCTGCAGATCATCTCCTCCATACACATTAATCCCCTCCTCCCCTCTGCAGATCATCTCTCCTCCATACACATTAATCCCCTCCTCCCCTCTGCAGATCATCTCCCCTCCATACACATTAATCCCCTCCTCCCCTCTGCAGATCATCTCTCCTCCATACACATTAATCCCCTCCTCCCCTCTGCAGATCATCTCTCCTCCATACACATTAATCCCCTCCTCCCCTCTGCAGATCATCTCTCCTCCATACACATTAATCCCCTCCTCCCCTCTGCAGATCATCTCTCCTCCATACACATTAATCCCCTCCTCCCCTCTGCAGATCATCTCTCCTCCATACACATTAATCCCCTCCTCCCCTCTGCAGATCATCTCCTCCATACACATTAATCCCCTCCTCCCCTCTGCAGATCATCTCTCCTCCATACACATTAATCCCCTCCTCCCCTCTGCAGATCATCTCTCCTCCATACACATTAATCCCCTCCTCCCCTCTGCAGATCATCTCTCCTCCATACACATTAATCCCCTCCTCCCCTCTGCAGATCATCACTCCATACACATTAATCCCCTCCTCCCCTCTGCAGATCATCATCTCCTCCATACACATTAATCCCCTCCTCCCCTCTGCAGATCATCTCTCCTCCATACACATTAATCCCCTCCTCCCTCTGCAGATCATCTCTCCTCCATACACATTAATCCCCTCCTCCCCCTCTGCAGATCATCTCCCTCCTCCATACACATTATTCCCTCCTCCCCTCTGAGGATCATCTCTCTCCATACACATTAATCCCTCCTCCCCTCTGCAGATCATCTCCCTCCATACACATTAATCCCCTCCTCCCTTGCGATTAATCCCCTCCTCCCCTCTGCAGATCATCTCTCCTCCATACACATTAATCCCTCCTCCCCTCTGCTGCATTCTCTACTCCATACACATCCTCTCCTCCCTCTGCATATCTTCATCACATTAATCCCTCCTCCTCCCTCTGCAGATCATCTCCTCCATACACATAATCACATCCTCCCTCATGCAATCATCTTCTCCTACCCCCTCTGCAGATCATCTCTCCTCCATACACATTAATCCCCTCCTCCCTCTGCAGATCATCTCTCCTCCATACACATTAATCCCTCTCCCCCCTCTGCAGATCATCTCTCCTCCATACACATTAATCCTCCTCCTCCCCAACCTCTGCAGATCATCTCTCCTCCATACACATTAATCCCCTCCTCCCCTCTGCAGATCATCTCTCCTCCATACTCACCCTTAATCCTCTCTCCTCCCCTCTGCAGATCATCTCTCCTCCATACACATTATCCCCTCCCCCTCCTCCCCAGTAATCTGCAGATCATCTCTCCTCCATACACATTAATCCTCTCCTCCCTCTGCAGATCATCTCTCCATACACATTAATCCCTCCCTCCCTCTTGAGATCATCTTCCTCCATACACATTAATCCTCCAGATCCTCCCCTCTGCAGATCATCTCTCCTCACATTAAGATCCCTCCTCCTCTGACATTAATCCCCTCCCTCTCCCTCTGCAGATCATCTCTCCTCCATACACATTAATCCCTCCTCCCCTCTGCAGATCATCTCTCCTCCATACACATTCTTCCCCTCCTCCCTCTGCAGATCATCCCTC